>RJWJ010010414.1:0-47051 GCA_004363605.1 Indri indri | reverse complement strand
CAACCTCAAACTCCTGGGCTCGAGCAATCCTGCTGTCTCAGCCTCCCGAGTAGCTGGGACTACAGGCATGCGCCACCATGCCCGGCTAATTTTTTCTATATATATTTTTAGCTGTCCAATTAATTTCTTTGTATTTTTGGTAGAGACGGGGTCTCGCTCTTGCTCAGGCTGGTCTCGAACTCCTGAGCTCAGGACGATCCGCCCGCCTCGGCCCCCCAGAGTGCTAGGATTACAGGCATAAGCCACCGCGCCGGGCCCCTCTGCAGGTCTTTAAGAGGAATGGTTTTAGCCCCATTCTCTGTGGAAGCCTCAGTGTGGTGAACACACCAACAGAGGGGAAGCAGCTGCTCCTGAGAGCCCTGGCTCAATAGTCTCTCTTGGCAGCCTCAGGTCAGGGAGGGTATGGGGATGAAAAGAGTCTGAATGGAGGAAAGCTGGCACTCTGGTCATCTGTGTCCCTCTTTCTGGAAGGCAGCCCACCAGAATTTCCAATCTCTGGGATCACACAGATTCTCCGGGACCCACTGGCCCTGTGGCTTCTACAGTTCGGGTCAGAGTAGGGAAATGTTTGTGTGGGAACGAGCAAGATAAAAACTGAGAGGCTGAAGCCCCCGGGGAAGACAAAGGCACACAGTGGGTGGAGAAGCAATATGGCACCTGCCATCTCTGCTGGGATCTGTGGTGGCGAGAAGTGCCCCGTGGGGGTTTGCAGCCTGATATTTTGTCCTCAAGAAGCTCCCAGTTCACTGGCAGCAGCCACTTTTGGGCCTGTGAGGGCAGAAAGGCTCTCCAGCTGCTCGGGAGCCCGCTCACTGCCAGGGATGTGACGGAGAGAAGCAAACACCCCATCTACCCTTTTCACCAGGCTCCGAGACTCTCATTGGTTGATCTATGCTGATGTCTTGCTCCTTCTTGGTCTGCTCCACAACTACTTCCTGTGGAATCTCTGGTAGGTTCTGGCACTTCTCCCTCAGAATTATAGCCAATCTATGTCTTTTTCCCCTCTTTTTTCATCTAAAACTTTTCCTTCTTTCTGAGATGAGTTGGCAGCTAATGTCTCTGGCCAGCCATCTTATCTCTCTTTGGAAG
The DNA here is from genome assembly GCA_004363605.1 of Indri indri. Lineage (NCBI taxonomy): Eukaryota > Metazoa > Chordata > Mammalia > Primates > Indriidae > Indri > Indri indri. The sequence goes on along the minus strand of RJWJ010010414.1, from coordinate 45,962 downwards.
GACATTTCTAGCACTTTCAAGCATTAAATTTGGCTTCTGCCACACACGTCCAACATGATGGGTGCTGTGTGGCGAAACTCAGTGCCTGTAACAACACACTGTGCACCACTCAGAAACGATTGCTTTGCCCTTCTAGGAATTCACCTATAGCCTTGGAAAAAGTGGGGAATCTTCATTTTTAAAGTCAATGGACTTAGGTCTAGCTGCTTCAATTATCTGAAATAAAATGTTTGACTCTCCTCAGAATACCTTACTGGTTAAAGGGCAGGCTCTGGTCCTGAAGTATCTGGGATCAAATCTTGACTCTGCCCCTTACTGGCTGTGGGATCTGAGCAAGTTGTTCAGCTTCTCTGAACCTCAGTTTTTCCCCTTATTAAATAAGGAATAATAATAACTACTTAATTTCTATCAGGATTAAATATATAATACACTTGCAACCAATGCATATAACACACTTGTAATCATTCGGGCATGTGATAAGAACTCAAGAAATGTTGGCGATCTTTCTTTTACTAATGCTATCATCTTTCTACCCAGAAGAATGCCTGATGCAATCATCTGTGGTCATGCAGGTATGCATACTTGGAGCCCAGCCCATTGGATTCTGTGGTCTCTACATGGGATAAGCACCGGGGAGTCCCGCCTGGAGTTTAAGCTCTGCTCACTACTAGAGATAAGAAAAGGCTAGACATTTTGAATGGATTGTCTCAAGATAGAAGAGTATCTTGGAAGATCAGTGAGGAACCACCTGAGGCACAAACTCTCCTTGGGGAAATAGCCATCAGGTATTCAGCATGGTTGATTAACAGTGGCGAAGTCACTGGAGAGAAGGAGGGTAGTGGTGATTTCAAGTACATCAGGGGCTTATTCTGCTCTCCCCAAATCCCCTTGTCATTGCACCCTACAAACATCAGGGGCTATGGGAAGTACTATTTTCATGAAAACCTCTGCTAGATTACTATGAGGAATCCTCAAGAAAATCTCTAACGTAATGGTTTCTCTTCCTCCAGGAAAAAAGAGAACTAATGGATTGTGATCAAGTTTGCTAAGCAAAAGAGGCCTGGGAAATACCCACTGGATTCCTAGCAGCCCTCCATGGGGGAATCTGTGGGCAGGAAAACTCCATTCCTTTCTTTTTATAATGAAGAGAGTCTGAAAGGTTGGTGAGGACTAAAAGAGAGTGCAATGGGCTGCCCTCACCCTGGGTGGTCAAAATAAATTGAACAAGCTCCTGCTGCAAAACTTCCAGGCCTAATGACTTTTCAGGACTGACCTGGCTGACCTGCATTCATATTTCAAGGTCCTGCTCTTTGATGGCATTGTTTCCTCTTTCCTTTTCCATGTGTTTTCATATGGGCACCTTTGCCTCTGGCCCAAGTGAGGTATGATACCATGTGCATGGTGTTTGCTTTTGGCCTGTAATTTCAGTTGGATTTTTGCCTCCAAAGGTATAGCTAACCGTAGATACACCCTCCACTTCCTGCACTCAATCTTCTACCCTGCTCCAGCCTCTCCTCTGTGCTTTCCCTTCAAAAGAAGTGAAGTTTTTTTCACAAAGCCCTGTTTTAGGATAGAGACATTCATCTTAAGGATAATACACTCCACCCCTTCAAAAAGAATGAGGCCAAGAAACAGTTACTGTTAGAATAAGAATGGGAAGCTGATGGTACACACCATATCTGCCCCAGGCGTGGGATCTGGCGTCCATTGAACTTTGGCCTGTTTTTGCATTGTGACTGGCCAGGGAACCAGAAACCAAAGGCTGTGGCCTGGTCAGGATGCAGCCATGAATAGAGTGCAGCATAGATCATTTACAGAAGATTAGCTCACAATCCGTTGGAAATAAAGACATCTAATAGGGCTTGGAGTCAGAAAGCCTTCACTTTGGTTACCCTCTAGGGCTTCAGGTTTTGTCCCAGGCATATTCCTTGATTGTTCATTTTCTAAAATCCAGTAAAACCTCTTGTTCTGATGACTTACTGATGAATTTCTCTGTAGGCCACCTCCCTGGGAGCTACTGAGAACTACATATCAAAGCTGTTGAATTATACATCCCTTAAATGGAATGCTTCAGTTTATTGCTAAATGCCTTTACAGTTGCCCTGTTTATCTGATATTGCTAATCTGACTTAATCTAGCCACACCAAAAAAAAAAAAAAAAATTCTGCTTGGCGCCACAAAACGGGAAGGAACCTTCTTCCCTTTCTGACTACAAAGCTTGTTGCTTAATTGTACAAATATCTGTGGGTTTGGCAAAGGTGAATGCTAATTTGTTGTTTTAGTATAAAGCTGGAAAGGTTAGGAAAGTACTAAGAAAATGGGACCTAAGTGCACGTGATGTGCTAAATTCTTGAGAGAAGCTGAGGCTCTGCAAATAGGACTCTGCAAGTAGAAGCTTGCAAAAAATCTGAAAGGAAACATTTTTGGTGGTTGTTGGATACACAGAAGAGGCAACAGGAAAAACAGGCAAGAATCTGCCCTGGGGGTAAAACGGAATTTTTTTTCTCTCTGTAGATGTGCCTTCATTTGGTTGCTCACTGCATTTGATTTTTACTTTAGAAATTGGTTTAGGGATTATAAAGGAGGGAATGATTTAAGGAGTCATAATGTTTCAGCCTGGAAATTAGAATACTCAACAATGAGAAGCAATCAAATAATTAAAAATTACAAATATGTCTTTCTTTATGCATCTCTAAAATAGGTGTAGTGTCCCGTTAGGAAGACGAATTAGCTAATGACTGAGAATCACTTAGAGACCCTCAGGTGAAAGTTTTATTGCTTTACTGGATTTATTTGTCTGATTGAAATGTTCTGTGGTCTAAGGCAGTGCTTCTCAAACTTTAATGTGCATATGACTCCCCTGGGGGTTCTTATGAAAATGAGGATTCTGATTCAGCAAGTTTGGGGTGTGGCTCAAGAGTCTGCATTTCTGGTGAGCTCCCAGTGAGTCTGATGCTGTTGGACCACACTTTGAGCAAGGATCTAAAGTCGCTGTTTCTCAGTGTTGGCTGTACATTGGAATCGGCTAGTGCTCTTTTTAAAAAACTTCCCAATATTACAATTTAATTAGCTTGGGGTATGTCATGGGCATTGGGATTTTTTAAGTCACCTCCTCTTCTTGAGTCTAATGAGTCAAGTGAGAGAACCACATGGTCCAAAGACCAGATGGTTGTTGTAGGAATTGAATGAGATAATGCAGTGAAGTACTTAGCTTAGCCCCTGTCCCATAGGGATCCCTCAATAAACCTTGACTGTTAAAGGCAGCTTTAGCTGTGACAAAGCTTGGGATACCACCCAAGGCACAGACAGTACCAATCCACAGAGTATCAGCCACATATCAAGGATATTGGCGGATGTCAAGGTCAGCAGCAGGACAGGGGAAACTTTGGCCCATATTAACTACAAAGAAGGTGTCTCTATGTGAGCAGAACAAGAGAGGATGAGGTGGGACAGCTGTGAAGCTACATGTCATGGCTGCTGAGGGAACTTGAGAAGGAACCTTAAAAGGGCGACTTACACTATGGAAAATAGTATAGCAGTTCCTCAAAAAGTTAAAAATAGGATTGCCATAATGATACAGCAATTCCACTGGGGGAATATACCCCAAAAAATTGAAAGCAAGTTCTCAAAGAGGTATTCGTACACCCATGCTCATAGCAACACTATTCACAAAAGCTAAGAAGTGGAAGAAATCCAAGTGTTCATTGAAGGATGAACGGATAAACAATATGTGATGTATACATACAATGGAATACTATTCAGCTTTAAATAGGAAGGAAATCATGACATATGCTATAACATGGATGAACTTTGAGGACACTATGCTAAGTGAAATAAGCCACTCACAAAAGGACCATATCATATGTTTCAACCTATAGGAGGCACCTAGGATAGTTAGATTCATAGAGACAGAAAGTGGAATGGTGGTTGCCAGGGCTAGGGGGAGGAGGGAATGGGAAGTTCTTGCTTAATGGGTACAGTTTCAGTTTTGCAAGATGAATTCTGGAGATTGATTGCACAACAATATGAATGTACATAACACTACTTAACCGTGTACTTAAAAATGGTTAAGGTGGAAAGTTTTACATTATGCATATTTTGCCACAATTTTTAAAAATAATATACTGTTTATTTCAAAATAGCTAAAAGAGTGGATTTAGAATGTTTTCAATACAAAGAAATGATAAATGTTTGAGATGATGGATGTCCCAATTACTCTGATCACTACACATTGTATGCTTCCATCAAAATACACGTATCCCATAAATATGTACAACTATTATGTAACCACACAAATTAAAAATAAAAAAGAAAAAAATAGTAATTTTTTTTTAAAAAAAGGTGACAACTGTCCTCAGAATGAGTGGATGAGGAATCAGAAAAATGCTGGCTGTTTATGTAATCTGCCTTTTTCTCTAGACCTCTGGGATGTGGAAATTTCCAGGTCCATGAAGAGGATGTATGTGCAAGAATCTAGTAGACATTTGGCTATTGCAATAACTTTATCAATAGAGTAACAATTGAGAACTTACTATGTGGCAAACCCTGTACTAATCACTTCATATTAATTATCTCCACCTACCCTCATTTTAACTCTGTGAAGTAGGCTCAAGTATTATCTCATTTCCTAATGAGGAAACTGAGGCTGAGAGAGGAAAAGTTCTCTGGAAGAGTAAGAGCTGGGATTCGAACTGACACTACAATTTCACCCTTACCTACCACATCGTCCTACACATAGAGTACACTATTAGTAGATATTCATTTAGTTTTCAATCCTAAAGATCGTGTTAAGTGTTGGTTAGAATATGAGACCTACTTAGAATCTGCCACAGAAGAAGACTGGTGGGTAAATTATTCAGGTATTTAGAAAGATTGAATACCTTTCTACAAAAGAAAAGAAAGTAAGTGTTTGGATTACAACAAGAATACATTTAGAAACACTCTGACCTCATATTGATGTATTACATCACTAGAGATCTCCTAGATTAAAAAAAGAAAGAATGTGTTTGGGGGTAGACTAAATGACCTCTTGAGCTTTGACTTTGTGTGTAGATTTATTCCACTTAAGGACTAAAAGTAAACATGAAGTTAATTATTCTTTTTTTAAATGCTACATTTAAAGATAAAAGCTATACCAAATACCCTATGAAATGATATGGGGATAAATATACACAAATACAAATGCACACATAAATAAGGAAACCACTGTAATTTTGAAAAAAAGAAGAAGGAAAGATAAGACAAAGTCTCTGTCTTTGGAACAGTCTGAGGAGACGCAGCATGCATTCATGGAATTAGTCAAGTGCAAGGCTTCACAGGGTTCATGTTAACCTCTGTATGCACCTCTTCCTATGTGATAGATGCTATTGCTAGGTACTTTGCATATCTTATTTCATCTAACCCTCACAACACTGCACAAGCTAAATATTATGGTCCCCAATGTACACATGAGAAAACTGAGTCCTAGAGTGAGTGACTTGCCCAAAGTCACACAGCTGTCAGTGGCAGAACCAGGATTTAGATCCAGGTCTTTCTGACTCCTAAACCTATATGCCTTCAGAAATACTATGCCAGGGAAGAGTGGGGAAACACATCACAGGGGTGAGGCAGCATTTTAACAGATAGAGTGGGAACTTGCAAAGGGTGATGTCAAGGACGTCCGGATGACGTCATTTTGTACTCCCCTCGCCTCCACCATACGTCCCTTCCCATTTGTATGACATTCCATATTATTAATAATTATTGAGGTATTGCATTGTGTCTCAGATTATCTCTTTTTAAAATGAGGTATTCATGATTGGGTTCAAATGCATGGATATGTTTAATTTATCAGGCCATTTAAGTTCCTAAGAGCACCTGAGATCTGAACATCAAGGAAGTGGAAATGTAGTTGGACTGCTCAAGAGAGGGGATCATTTTGAAGCCCACTTGGGGGAGGCCTCAGTGGAAACCCAGAATCATGTGGCCTTAAGTGTCTAAGAAAATGGACAGATTGGGGTGCATAGAGGGACCAAGGGCAACCCTTCTAACTTAGTTATTTGATTTACAGAGTGACCCTTGAAGGAAACATTCAGAAATAAAACAGGGGCCTTCCTGACACAAACCAAGTTGGAGGCAAGACTGAGTGGACAGTAAAGGGTGTGGTCCAATTGGAGAAGGGGAGCCATTCGGGGAGAAGCGAGACTGGGAAACTGTGGATGAGATGAGATTCATGGCCTACCAGGTGAATCAAGGAACAGTAAAACAAGAGGTGGTAGTGAGCCACTGCGCATTTTAGACTGGAAAAGTGATGGGTCCAGGACACAATCCAAAGGATAATAAAAGGGAAAAGCAAGAGAAAAAGATTTCTGTCACAAGCTCTGATGCTGATGACATTCATTGGGGTAGTCACCACTGAAATGGAGCAAAGGAGAGAAACTGGGGGAATATGTCAGACGGCAAACAGCCAAGATTTGGAGAAGAATTTTAGCCTTAGGGACTTAAGAAGGTCTTTAAACAATTTGGCAAGTTAAAAGTTTGGGAGAATAGATAACAGGGATTTCTATTGGCAAAAATTCAACATAGACTCCTTGATTTTCAGGTAAGACACCATTTTTTATTTTTTAAATACTGTAGAGCAATTGAACTATAATGAATTCCCAAACATCGTTACCTGTTACTTCATTCAGTTATTTGGAGCTGGAATTTGAATCTACAACTTCTGGCTCCACCTAGAGTCCCTGTTGACTCCTCTGCCCTGCTTGCTGCGACCCTCTTCTCAATGACTATTGGGTATTAAATGACCAAATTAATCTGAAAGAAGAATTTCAGCCATGGGTGAGGAGAAAGGAGTGTTTGTCTACAAAAATGTCATCTGCACTTACCAAGGCCTCTTTAAGTAACCATATGCGTTGGCAGCTATTTATCCTGCAAGTTGATTTTCTCGGAATTATAACCATCATATGAGAGTGGGCATCTTTGTTATCTGCTCTGCCCTTTACTATTTTGGTACTCTGTCTTTAAAATGACACAGAATACTGGTCAATCCCTGAAGTGAATAATGAACTTCCCTGAGGACGAGGGATCTTGGTTAATGTGGCCAGCAAATAACAAAGCTAGTAGTGAAGTGATAGATTTAATGACCCTGCCCCGGTCAAGCACATAGGGATGTACTATTAGTTTTCTTTTTTTTGAAAAACAGCTTTATTGAAGTGTAATCTGTATGCTATAAAATTCACCAGTTGTAGGTACACAATTCTTTAATATTTTGTAAATTTATAGAGAAAAAGCACATTCTGCTTTTAGATCGTTTCCATCTCACCCCAAAAGTTCCTCATGCCTGTTTCCAATTAATCTCTGCTCTCACCCTCAGCCCTAGACAACCACTGATCTGCCTTTTGTCTGTATCAATTTATCTCTCTAGACATTTTACATAAATGGAATCATGCAATATGTAATCTTTCATGTCTGATTTCTTTCCCTTAGTATGTTTTTTGTGGTCCATCCATGTTGCAGCAAGTATCAGTACTTCATTTCTTTTTATTCCTAAGTAACATTCCACTGTATAGATACACCATATTTTGTTATCCATTCACCAGGTAGTGAACTTTTAGGTTGTTTCCAGGTTTTGATTATTATGAATAATGTTACTATGAACACTTGCATACGTACTTGGTGTGAGTATACATTTTCTCTTACATAGATTCCTAGAAGTGGAATTGCTGGGTGGTATAGAAAGTTTAATTTTTAAAGAAACTGCTCAAACTGCTTCCAGAATTGCTGTACCATTTCATATTCCCACCAACAAAGCACGAAGGTTCCAGTTTCTCCATACACATCCTTCCCGACATTTAGTAATGTCCATCTTTTTATTAGGGCCACTCTAATGGGTGTATAATGGTATCTTGCTGTGATTTTAATTTGCATTTCTCCAATGACTAAGGATGTTTAACATTTTTAATATGCTATTAACCATTCACATTTCTTTTTTGGTGAAATGTCTATCAAACCTTTTGCCCATTTTATAATTGGGTTGTTTTTCTTCTTATAAGCTGTAAAACTTCTTTATATATCCTGCATAAACCCCTTTATCAGATATGTGATTTGCAGATATTTTCTCCTAGGATGTGGCTTGTCTTGTCATTGTCTTAGTGGTGTCTTTTTAAGCACAAGTTTTCAAGTTTGATAAAGTTTAATTTATCAGTTCTTCCTTTAAGGATCATGCTTTTAATAGAGTAGCTAAGAACTCTTTGCCCAACTCAAGAGCACAAAGATTTTCTTCTAGAAGTTTTATTATTTTTACTCTTGTAGGTCTACAATTCCCCCTTATAACGCCTACATAAGGAATATAGAAGCAAGGCTATATTAATCGGAGTTACATAGAATCCAATATATTTTTCATTTTCGATGTATCCTGGAGGTCAAGGAGAAAAGAATCCGTGAAATTTGAGTCCTAGAGGATGGGCATACTTTTGGTGGGGAAAGTGTTTTTTGTTTTTTTTTTGTACGACTTTGATATGAGTGCGGAGGAGGAGAGGACAGGTCTGGGATATGCTGCAAGCATGTCCTTTTCCAGGTCAGCCAATCAAAATGTGCTAGATGCAACAGCAAGTAGAGCTGGCCATCTGGTTTCAGCCTAAAAATGAAAAGTGACTATTTAAATCTGCTGTCTATATGCTCTAGGCATTACTTAGTACATCTGCATGTTCAATAAATAAAAATCAATTATAAATTCCGTTTCTTCTTACAAGTTTATGTTGATTTGATTGTGGGCATGGTTTGGGTATAGGTAGAGGGAAATGGGAGGACATGATGATAAACTAGGATAAACTTGACTTAACAGGCAAAATCATTCTGAATTGCCAGGGAAATTGAGAATTTTGTGTCAGACCTAGTAGAAGATTAGACAATTTCAAGAATGTAGGACTCTTCCTAAATATTCCCCTTCCCCATCCATCAACCACCTTAAACTATGCCGTAGCCGTTAGACTGTCAGGCTCTCTCAAACTCAAGTTTTCATATTCTTCCCAATTATAACAGGAACATTCATAAACAACCACCACAGGGCTAATAAATTACACCTCAAAGAAAGCTAAACAAATAGTGATGATGAGAATGGTAAAGGAAAGGTAATGTGCTCAGAGGAGGGCTCTGCGCAAATGCCAGATGGAGCGTGAAGGGAAGGATTTGCCCATCTAGGCCGGAGGGGCGTGTGGTAGATGCCTTGGTTCTTTTTAAAGAGCAGCCTGTCTTCTCTTCAGAGAGCAGAGCCAAGTCAGTGCAGGATTAAGAACTGTTATCATGAATTAAGGTTTTAAAATTAATTTTAATTACAAAATAATACATTAAACATAATGCTTCCAAAAATGGAAGCTTATTGCAAATAACAGTAAAAATGCCCTTCGCACCACCCCTACAATCTCCAGAGCCACTCCCTTCCCCTTTTCAGACATAACCCTGATTAAGTGTTTATGTCACACCTTCTAGAACTTTTCACTGCATTTACATGCATACACAAGCGCCCATAAAGTACATAAAAGTGTTTGGGGTTTTCTCACATAGATGGTGTTAGATCATATGACTCTTTCTGCAACTTGCTTTTTTCACTCATTAATCTTCTTAGAGATCTTCCCACATGTGGACATGGAGAACACCCCATTCTAGTGGTCTAGACGTGGTAGCTTGAAATGGTTAAGGGTTTATCCTGTGCAGTTGGACATCTCATCTCTGTCCAAGATGAGTGACCTTAAGCAAATTACTTAACCTATCTGTTCCTCAGTTTCTGCTCCTTTAAAATGGGGATAAGGATGGTACCTACGTCAGAGAGTTCTGGTGCATACTGAAGAGTTAATAGATGAAAAGCACTTATAACAGGATCTGTTACATTGTAAGTAGCCCAGAAATGTTACTGCTGCACATTTAGATTGTTAACAATTTTTTGCTATTATTAATAATGAATACTTCAATGAATGTCCCTAACTATTCTTCCTTACACATCTGTGTGTTTCTGTTGGGTAGATACCAAGAAGTGGAATCCCACAGATGAAGATATTATACATGCCAGATGCAGCCATAATGCCAAATTGGCCTCCAATTTATATTCCTGCCCATGAATAAGAGTACCTGTTTCTCCACACTCATGCCATCAATTAATGTTTTAAATGTTTATTCCTGTGAAAAACAAAAATGATACTGCTTTAATGTTCCAATATTAATTTCTCTAATTAGAACAGGAACAAAAATATTTTGATGCGTTTATTAGTCAGGAGGTTTCTTCCTAGCTGAATTCCCTCCTCATAACCTTTGGCTATTTTTACATTGACTCATTTGATATGTAGAGTTTCTGCATGCTAATACTTTGTTACATATGATGAAAATATTTTCCTCCAGTCTAGGTATTAATTTATTAAAGTACTCCAAGAAAAGCTTAGCTCACCCTCAAGTAGTCCTGTAATAAGTGGGATCTCAGGAGAACAAAACCACAGAGACTGCCATGGCCATGCTAGACCTCAGCTCTGAAAGACCGAAAGGTGACACAGACGAGCCAAGGGCTGGGGACACAGCTTAAAAAATACCCCATTCAGCTCCCCTGGTTTGGACATGAATGGTTCTGAGAGCCTCTGAATTTTGTTAATTTGATCACTTTTATGCCCTGAATTGTGGCTACCTCTGAAATATGTTTCCAGGCAAGGAGGTGGTGATGACCTGCAGGCCCTTGGGAAGAAGCCCGATGGAGTGAGAAATAGAGAATAAGAATAAATGGCCATGAAATTCCTCCAGGACCTTGTTTTAGGTAACACCACTAGGGGCTGGCTGGACGTACAGAATCTTGGCCCCCACGCTGGACTAACTGAATCAAAATCTGCATGTTAGTAAGATCTGCAGGCGATTTGTGTGCACGTTACAGTTGCGAAGCATTGCTCTGGGCCTGTTTAAACAGTGGAACTATCTGTTTCACAGACCTAGAATTTCACTCACCATCCATCTGTTATGAGTTGAATTGTATCCTCCACCACCCTCCCCCAAATTCATATGTTGAAGCCCTAACCCCTAGTACATCAGATGAAATAAGTTCTCTCAGGACGTTACTAGTTAAGACGAGGTCATACTGGAGTTGGGTGGGCCCCCAATCCAATATGACTGGAGTCCTTATACAAAGGAGAAATTTGGACACAGGCACTCACACAGGGACAACAACATGTGAAGATGAAGGCAGAGATCGGGGTGACGCAGCAGAAGACTGCGAATGCCAAAGATTGGCAGCAAACCACCAGAAGCCAGGAGCGAGGCATGGAATAGCTTCTCCTTCACAGCCGGCAGAAGGAGCCAACGCTGCTGACACCTTGATCTCGGCCTTGGGCCTCCAGAATTGTGAGGCAATAAAATTCTGCTGTTTAAGCCACCCAGTTTGTGGTCCCTGTTATAGCAGCCCTAGCAAACTAATACACCATCCCTTAGGTTTCCCATGAAGAAGGGACAGGGAACACAGTACCCTAGGAAAGACCCTTGGGTTTATCTTTTGGATAATAAAAGAATTTAGGGGGAATAAACAGGACACAGATGCCACCTCCCTCCCAGGCAGTCATGGTCCCTCCAGCAGCGCCTGCTGCACGCTCCGCACTTTTCACAGGGTCAAGCGACACCTCCCAAGGCTTTTAGCAGTTGGCTCTCTGACAGTGCTCACGCTGTGGAGTGCCACAGCTTTCCCTGCCTTTAAATAGAAGTGGGAAGCAGTTAGGTAAGGAGGGGAAAGGCCGGCTGACGAACAAACCCCATTATCCTTGCCTGTGCATTTCTGCTCAAGTGTTTTAACTAATGGGCTGTTTAGAGGGAGTTTGCCCTGGTGAAATTAAAAGGAAAAAAATGGATTTGAAAGTGTATCCACGTCTTTCTTTATCACTCATTAGTGACTCAGAGCAGTTAAATCCACAGTTCCCTATTTACTCACAGCCTGTTTAGGCAGAGTCTGTGGCTTTTATTGAATCATAGAATAGACAAATCACCATTTTCCAGATCAAGGTCAGTTACTTCCTACTCAGGCTTTTCTGGAATGCATGGTACCTGGGAATCAGGTGTTTTGCACTGACTACCCTTCTCAGGGGTTTGTCTCTGTACATTTGAATATAAAATTGTCTTTGTCCTAAATAGATCTTTTAGAATGATGCCAATTCTTTTCAGAAAGTTTTTTTTTCCTAATAATAATAGCGAATGTTTATCACATAGTTAAATATGCTAAGCACAGGGCTCGCACTCCACACATGGATGGATTGTCACACTTAATCTTCATCACAACCATTCAAAGTAGTGGTGTGATTAGCTCCCTTGTACAGCTGAGAACACTGAGGCACAGGGATGTGAACTCAGTTGATCACACACAGCTAATGAGGTGTGAGGCGCAATCTCGCTGGTCACCTCCAGTGGAATGTGTATAACAACAGTTCCACAAGGGAGGATCCCTTACCACGCATCCTGCTCCTAAAGGGCTTTTATCACTGGCACCACATAGCGACGCGTGGGGAGGGAGCAAACAGTGGAGACCAGAAGGAATGGGAGGCTGAGATTTTGCTATGGAGATATAGCCAGATGCGAAGGCTACATCCAGCTGAAAATGAGCAAATCAATGCAATAGGTTAGGCTCACCAAGCCTAAAGCGCCCCCCTTAAGGGAAGCCATAGAGTGCAATGCAAGGTTCTCAAACTGGAGTGGGCATCAGAATCTCCTCGGGGGCTTAAACACACATTGCTGCACTCCACCCCAGAGTTCCTGATGCAGTAGGTCTTGGGTGGAGCCTGAGAATTTGCCTTTCTTATAAATTCCCAGGTAACACTGACACTGCTTCTGGGGCCCACACTGAGAACTCCTGGGCTATGTAGGGGTTATGAGCACAGTCTCTGGAGTCACAGCTAAATTTAAGTCCCAGTCTCACCACTGAGCAGCCGTGTGACCTTGGGCAAATTTTTAATATTCTTTGTATTTCTGTTTTCTTCAGGATAAAGGGGGCTAACAATTGTACCTTATCACTTACATTAATTATTAACATAAGGCATGGACAAGATAATGCATGCTAAAAAAACGAGCACAAGAGCTGGTACTTACTTATTAAGCATTCAGCAATGCTAGCTGCCGCCACCACCACCACCACCATCATCATCATCACACTTTTTATTCTTATACACACAGCTTATTCTTACACCTCCCTTCTCACCTCTAATATGCCAGACCTCTTTGTGTTTGCATATGAAAAATAGATCTTCATAATAAGTCCTATGTCATAGGTTTGTTTTGATGATTCAATGAGTTACGATTTATAAAGAATTAAGCACCTGCCTTATACATAGTCAGGGCTCAATTATTATTACATCCTCTTCCTGCTATCAAACATACATTATACTAATTTTTATATGCATTATCTTATTGAATCCCCATACTAACCCTGCAAAGTAGAAAATGTTATGATCATTTTATAAATGACAAAACTAAAGCATCAAATATTAAGTTACTTACCTGCTCAAGACCACGCAGGGGTTAAGACTTAAATGCAGATCTGTTTGACCCAATAAATGCTGCCCCTTCATTATTCGTGACACTCCTGCTCAACCTTATAACTACGGAATGAATTGAGGCCTCCTGGATTGAGCACTGGGGGTGCTAAGAGAAAGCTAGCTTTTGATTTATAAATGTATGTTTGGAAAATAGTTTCATTTATTGGTCCATAAAATGGATCAAGGCTTGTTGCCATCATAATCTCTTTCTCATTTTAGACAATCAGGGTGACTTCCAGCTTGTAAAAATTCACTGAGAAAGAAAACAGAACAGCCATGAGCCAGGCTCATACATGTTTTCTGTGTCACCAGCTGAAAAGCATTCATCTTACTCTTGATTCTATACCTTGTTCCCTTGCTGGGTCACTGTCTGTCCACACAGCCAGACTTGGGAATGTCAAAATAATAGTTATAATTTGAAACTGACAAATGCAATGTCACAATGTTAGATGCAGATTTCCCTGAAGGAAGAGTTATTTAAGGAAAATCTAGGCACCAGCTTTGAATCCACCCTAGCTGGCTACAAGATGAAAATGATTTTTCTTTTTGTAATTACTGAAGTTGTCCCCAAAGATGTTTATTATGTTAAACTGGAGCCAAGTGTCAAGGAGTGTTCATAGGTAGCTTTCAAGGTTGCAGAGGAGGACCAGATATTTACAGAGGTGGGCGCCACGGCTTGACCTAGGAGTGGAATGCCTTCCAACTGATGCGTGCGGTTAATGTTTCTAGGAAGGTGCAGCCTCCAGCAGTAGAAGATCAAATTTCTATTTACCTGGAGGCAAAAAATAATCATAAACAGGTGCTCCTGAATGTTCAACCATGCTGTCTGACTTCTTAACCAAATATCTCCTCAACTACCCCAGGTTTCAGTACGGAGAAGGCAATTGTAATTCGTTTCCCTTTTATCTCTGGCTCCCTTAAAAAATATGAAATAAAATCTTTTAGGATAACAGAACATGTGTACAGAATGTGGTTGTAGCCAGAAGTTATCCCATAGCTCTCTGGCCTGTGACCAGTTTGCCTGGGAGGATTTATTTTAAGCTATTCTTATCTGAATTCGTCTGGCTGCGCCAGCATGGGAGCTAATTCTCTGACAATAAGCCTGCTGGGGTGTGTTTGGGTCTCTGTTTGTTTGTTTTGATGTGCACAAAGACTGCAAAATGGATAGCGGATCACACTCCTCTCTAAATGAGAGGCACAGGCTGGCACAACGGGGGAGGCTTGACGATATTTGGGAATCTGGGTAGTGAACAAACAAGCACTTCAGGGGAAATGCAGGTAGGCACAGTCTTTCCCTGCAGGGAGACCCAGAAGCACAGGGTCTCTTGCAATGAATAGGACTACCAGGATTCAAAAACGCCAGCCTATCCGGATCACCGGGCGGATAGCTCCACAGTCTCCGTGCAGGCAGTGATGTGAGCTGCAATGCCGAGCTCTGAGCAGCAGTTGTTCCACGGACCCCCTGACTCACGGTATGTCGCACCACCCACATCTTCATCCCCTGGCACCGTTGCTCATGGTGCCCTTGTCACTCAGTCTTGGTTGGCAACACTGATGACTATTAAAACCTCTGGCTTCAGTTCCTTAACCTCCTCAGTTCCAAACCCTCCATCTTCTGCCTCACTTTACCTCAGCCGCAAACCTCAACCTCAAAAAAAGGTGCCAGGTTGGTTGTACAAAATCAAAGGAAGAAATAGACCAAAACAAACACAAATAAAACACAAAAAATCCTTACGAAATAGACTTTAAGGGATAAATCAGGAAAACATGAGTAGACCACTGGAGAAACTATGACTTTTGGGGAAAAATATTTCCTTGAGATTCTATATGAAACAAAAAGGTAGTCATATTACATGTGATAATAGTTAACGTTGAGAAGTCTCTGACACAGGAAGCAAGAAATTGTCCACACAATCTGCTAGAATAAAGCATTTCCTAAATAGTTACAAGGCAAAGAGACTCTTATATCCCAAGAAAACTCTTAGATTCATCACTGGGAAAATATCCAGCAGCTCAGTTTGTAAAATGACCAACTCATCTATCATTTAGTCCTAAGCAGTCAAAAGGTTTATACCTTGATAATCTCAGCCCCTCACTAAAAAGAAGGGTTTGGAAAGCTCTTAAGACTGGGGATTCAACCCTAATACCAGCACTTTCTAGCTGTGTGATCTTTACTGGGTAACCTGTCCAGAGCCTCAGTTTCCACTTTGGTGAAATAGGGTAATACTATGATCCTGCTTATCCCAAAGGCTTGTCATAAGGCTCAAATAGGACTATAAATGTGAAAAAGATCTTTGTAAACAGTTAGGATTGAGGACTTTAAAGTTAGATATGGTGGAATACTGAAATCCATAAATCTTCCATGACTAAGTTCAAAAGATATCAATAAGATTTCCCAAGTCCAAAATGTTAGTCACATTCTTAAATCCCAAAGTCTAGAAAGGCTGCAGGGTCCATTTTTGCAAAATATTTTAATAACTATAAAGATCAAATAAAGTCATGTCTTTCTGCTGTCTGGGAAACCTGACTTTCTTAATCTCGTCTTGGCAAACCCATACCACGATTTGAAAAATGTGTTGTCTCCAGCCCATCTGACTTTGTCTCCAGGGTACATTGCGTTTTACATTATGCCAGGTGCTTGGTCTAAAACTCCAGAGTCCCTTGATGTGTGTCATTTCCATCTCCTCCCACTCCATCAAATTAACTAAGAAAAAAAAATCCTTTCATGAAGATATATAGGAAGTTCTTCACACTTCTCCATGAAAACTATAAAATTAGCCCTCAAAACTCAAAGTTAACTTAAAGTTATAACTTAAGTAGGTGAGTAGGTATTTTGATGTGCTATATTACTGTACGGAATGATAATTCTCTATAGGACTTGTTTACTAAGTTTCAACATGAGTTTTCTTCTCTCTCACACAAATTAAATACTTTCTATTGGAATTACATATTGGTTGATGGAAATTGACTAGCTCTTTCTCATCAGTTGTGTTTCCTGTTGCAGGATTGAGACTCAAGGATCAGGCCTCCTCCTCACTCTAAGAACTTGAACAAGTACGTATCAGCACATCAGAAGGGGAATTTTCTATAACTACTCAACAGTTGACATCTCTTTGTTAAATGGTGGCACTGTCAAAGTACAATTCGTGACTCTCTGGTCTAAAGAGGTCATTTCATGTGAGACAAGAAAGAAGTCTGATTTATTAACTTATCCAGTGTTTACTGTGTGCCAGGTACTGTTATAGGCACTGAAATGCAGTATTGAACCAAACAGTGTTATTGCTGTCACGGCCCTTGCACTCTAGTGAAGGACACTTATTATAAACAAGTAAATCAATGCCCATATAATGCCACAAAGTGATGAGTACTATGATGGTTAAATTGTATGTGACAATTTGGCTAGGCAATGGTGCCCGGTTGTTTGGCCAAACACTAGTCTAGATGTTAACATGAAGGGATTTTGTAAATATGATTAACATCTGCAATCAGTTGCTTTTAAATAAAGGAGATTGCACTCAATAATGTGGGTGGGCTTCATCCAATCAGTTGAAGGTGTTAAGAGCAAAAGCTGAGATTTCTGTACAAGAAAAAGAATCCTGCCTCAAGTTTATAACATAGAAATCCTTCTAGATCACAGGCGTGTCGCACAAATTACAAACTTGCCAGCCCCCTCAATTGCATAAGCCAATCCCTTAAAATACATCTATATACGCACATATAGATGTATCCTGTTGGTTCTGCATCTCTGGAGAGCCCTGACTGATACAAGCCCTGTGAAGGAAATGAAGCAGGGGAAACGGGGCACAGTGTGGAAATGGGGAGGGACATGGTTTGGAAAGGCTGTCAAGGGAAGGCTCCCTGGCTAAATGACATTTCTACAGAAGTGTGAATCAAGTGATAAATTAAACTTACTTTTGTATTTTTTCCCTAAGGCCAATGTTTTAGGCATTTCCACATATCCCTTTGATGTGATAAAATCTCAATATGATGTGATAAAAGTGCAATTATTAAACAAATAGTCATTAGGCAAAAAGAAAAGAGGCAATATCCATTAATTTGTTAATCACTGATAGATATAGGTAATGTATATACTTATCCCTAATCAGGAGATTCTAAAATCTCCATAAAAAGATATTAGGCCTGGATTCTAGGGGAATGTGATCACAATTGATGCAAAAGAAGATACATTGCTAAGGCGTTATCCAAATGGTAGCTTCAGATGTAAGCTGGATCCAGCTTCACTTGAGCAATAAGTTCCCTTACAAATATTGGTCCCAAGAAAATTCCCAGTAAAGCAAGCTGCCTATCTAATTGACAGAGCTTTGAGAGTGAGAAAAAAATTGAGCTTTAATCCAAAAAAAGTCACCATAAATTGTCCTTTACCTGTTCTTAGGAAATAGGACCTATATCAAGCCTTTCTATTTCTTTCATGCCTGCTCTGGACAAAGGACCATCATCTGAGCTTGTCACATGAAATCCAGCCAATTCCATCATACTTTGTAAGAGTCCAGATCTCTCTCACTGCCGATGCCTTTGGAGCCACAAAGTGATAGTCAGCCCGGCTGTTATGGACGCCCAACACATGGCAGACCTGAAAATAAATGTTACGAAAAAGGCCACAGGGCCATAATAGAGCTGTTATTAGAGCCGAGCTGAGTGCTGCAAAATGACTGAACATCCACTATCCAGAGAGGAACAGAAATTTCAGAGACTGTTTGGGGGTAGACGACTGATGGAGTCTGCTACTTCCAACTTCCATTTCTGCAACTGACACACAGAAGCCGAAAAAGCAGAATGTATCCAAATGCCTTTTTTAAAAAAAATGAAAATCCAAACAAACCCTGAGTGAGGCTAGTTTCCAATCATCAAATGGTGAAGAAAAAATGATTTGGAATATTTTTCTGTTGTGTTCTATCTTTCCTAAAAGGAATTGAGAGCTTATTATACTCAGAATCTGAGAGCCAGATAAGGGTGAGATCTTGCCTCAACTGCTCTAAAAAGAGAGTGGAAGGAATAGTATATGTCCAAAACTTCAGGGCTCAGATCCTGCAAAAAATCACCACTATTCCTCTATTCAGCTCCTTTTCATTGTGTTAATTTTGAAAGGAATGTGTAGGTTGAAATTTCTCATTTATGTTGACTAGACTCTGTCAAATAGTGCACAATGTTTTCAGCCCCAAATCCTATTCTTTACCACAGGGTATTCTTCATAATGGCCTGTGAATTCAGTGTAATTTGACCTTGGAGTGTAGACAGGTTCTTCTGTTGCTCCTATTGGTAATTCAGGATTCAGTTTTCAAAATAAACTAAAGCCACATTTGTGATCACCACACAATTTACTGAATGCCTGTCTAAACATCTGACAAAAAAGTTTTGAAAAGTTAATTTTCTGGCCATTCCTTCAGTGTCATTCTCAATTCTGTCACCGTGACATCCTGTTGACTTCTTCAGGAAGCAGTGTTAAGAAGAGTGAAAATGTGTCAACAGGCAGTGTTGTGGGTGAATGTACTACTCTGAAGGCATTAAACTTTTATGGATGTGTTTATGTATTATACATGTACAAGTCAGCAAGTCTGTATTAGAAATAATCTGCAGAAGCAATAAATTAATGCTATAGCATTAATAGTTGTTTACATGTTCAACAAATGGCCCCATGTTTGTGGCCAAAATCCCCCTCATTTGGAGCTACCCAGCACCGTTGTGCCCTGGTGTCCAACCCTCACCAGGCTTAAGATGGTATGTGCCCTTTTCAGCTCTGAAAAATCTCAATTTGCATAAAGTTTCTCAGCCTTCTGAATTATCTTTGTTTCTGTGTGGAATGTAAAGGTTGAGTGGTGAGGGCTTAAAGAATCCTCTTAAATAATTAACTGGAGTAAACAAAGTAACATCTTGAAGAGTGAGTTTTTCCCTTCCCCTTGGGAGAAAAATAGCAAATTCCTTAAGATAATAAATTAGATAGAAAGGGGCAGGCATTCTTAACGGATAGAGTAGGGGTGGGAGGAGGGTTGAAGAAGCAATACAGGTTTTCAGTTAGCTACTTCTGGTGCCAGATATGGTTTCCCGTGGTCTTCTTTATCAACACAGCAACAACATCTATGAAAAGTGAAGATTTTTAAAAAAGCACACATTGCTGGCCTGCCGTAGAAGATACTAAGATACCTCACTAATGACATAGGAAGCATGTGTAGTGTGTGTGTGTGTGTGTGTGTGTGTGTGTGTTTGTGTGGGTGTACACAGGAGAAAATGGAGTTACTCTTCTCAAAAACGTTTAATGGGAGAACAAAGACTCTGAGACATAAGGATTTTCAGAGGTATCAAGCTGTTCTGCCCACCAGCTAAAGAAACTACACATGATATTCACAAAAGATAAAATTTAACAGAAAGCAAAAACAGGAACATTTTCTGATGCCATTGATAATTTAATGAAAATGTGAGCATATTCATGTGAAGCTGAATTTTATTTTCCAAGGGATGAAGGAGAAATGTGGACTTCCAGAGCAGGCTCATTTTTCCATCAGAAATAAAACTGAGTGAGGCAGCCCCAAATGAAACCTGGAACCAAAGGTTTTCTTCATTCCTTTCTCGTGTGGCCATAACTTCCTTGGGATTTGTGAGTTTGCAAGAGCGTGGGCTTTGAAGATCCTTGGCACATCCAGACTCAATGTGGTGTCAGCAGCTCCTTGTCCTGACTACATTTCTTTGCAGAGTGGCCTCAAAACAACTGTCCACCAATGGCCCTCCCTGCTATTTGGCCCTTATTTCGTGTTTATCTGGAAGTCAGAGCTTAGCTAAACAATATGAAACACCACCCTCACCATTGTTAAAAGAAAAACTTTAGACAAATTTAACAGAGTCAAATTGAGCAAAGTGTGATTCGGGAATCAGGCAGCGCTCCCCAAACCAGAATAGGTTCAGAGAGATTTTGGGGCTGCAGTGTGGTCAGAGAGAATTTATGGACAGAAAAAGGAAAGTGATGCACAGAAAACAGAAGTGAGGGACAGAAACAGCTGGACTGGTTACACCTCAGCATCTGCCTTATTTGAATGTGGTTTGAACAGTTGGCCACCTTCGATTGGCTGAAACTCAGTGATCGGCGCAAGAGATGAATTATAGTCTGTTTGTACATCCACGTAGGTTACAGTTCACTATGTATAGAAAAGCCTTTAGGCTCAACTTAACAAGGAGGCAGCTTTAGGCTAAATTTAACAACATACATCTTGTTTACTTTCTCATTTCCATGTGGAAACATATCTCCTTACTTCAAACATTGCATTCCTTAAAATTCTGCTTAAAACCCCTTTCTTCTATGAATTCCATCTAATTTCTTTTTATTTATTATAGTATCCCTTCAGCATTCATTCATTCTCAAAACTTTTTAGAGCACTTGATACATACAAGGCAAAAAAATAAGATTGAGGGCCACAGAGATGAACAAGTTGCATTCTCCACTCTCAAGAGACATACAGCCCGGCTGGATAGATGGGCGATACACCATGGTAACCGCAATGAGAGAGACTTGTAGGAACAGAGGAGTACACCTAAAAGGGTGCCAGAGGAGAGGCTAACATGGAAGTTTCCTGAAAGACACAGTATCTGTGCTACGTCTTGAAAGATGAGTAAGAGTTAGCCAGGCTGGGCATCCAAGGTAGGGAGGTTAGTGCCAAGCCAGGAAACAGTTGAACAGAACTTCACTTGACATCGTAGCTTTTTTTGCCTAAGTGTTCATAATAGTCCATCTCGTCTCCACATCAGGCTGACGTCAGACCATCTGAGGGAGGAATTAAATGAGATAATGTGCCAACTATAAAGTGGTAAGAGATGGCTTCTAGAATTCTTATCATTATTAAATCTGATTTACTGTTTTCCTGAACTACCGTTAAAGTACTCTTTAAATGAGTATTCGAATCTTGCTGCCTGCCTCTTGTCCCTCTGGTAGTAGGCAGGGCAGGAGGTGGCTACTGAAGCCAGAGTGAGGACTCAAAGAGGAAGTGAGAGACAGCCCTGGGATCGAACAGAGTCCCCAGGTTTCCTGTTAGGAACCTTCTGCGAATGTCTCCAGGGTGTTGACAGTAACTTGTCTGGCGGGGTGCAGTGGGCTGTTGGCCTCATTCCTCCCTCCCTAACAAAAGGTCTCTATAAATCAGACAGGAGGGAAGCGTATGTCAGGCAGGGGGAGGGAAGTTGGTGGGAGCTTGCTCTCGTTGGTAACTGGTTTGGAACTCAATCATAATCTGCTGATTTGGGAGCTCTGAACAGAATCTTTTACTTCTTTTCTAAGCATTACTACCAGTGAATCTAGGTTTTCTTTTCTGGTTTAAATGTGAAGCAAAAAGACATATGATATGATTTTTAAGTAATATGTTCTTAAGTCTTTATTTCATTTTAAGCAGCTGATCACTACCAAAATTGCATCATTAAAATTGGTGGTAGAATATATGTATATAATTTTTAATATAAATCTGCCTCTTGATCGGTTTCCACATCGCCTGCACATTTATATCAGATTTCAGAAGCCCACTGAACATTAGCAAGAGAAGTGTGAAAAGACAGAAATAGTATCCAATCCTTGCAGAATGTCTCATTTAGTGGAGTGAGGAAGCTGAGAGGAAGAAATAATAGTAATTTTTTTTTTCCTGTGTGGCCCCATTACTTTTTCAACTTATTTTCCACCTTTCATGTAGTCGTGACCTCCCAGCTGTTTCTGACAGATGGAAACACAGAGACAGGTAGCAGCCAATCAAGTGACACCCAAGCCACATTTCCTATAGCTGTGGCATCCCAGGCTCGATCCTTGCTTTTTTCTGCCAAATCCCTCTGCTTTCTTCACAATGAACGCAAGTCTCTGATCACACCTCAAAATAGCCGGCACGTTCCTCACTCTAGCTTTGTGACCAACGTCAGGAGCCCAGAAAAGCTCTAGGCAGGAGTCACGAATTCCAGGGCCCACTGGAACCAAGGAGTGGTTTTCAGAGGGGGGAGTGGGCAGGGTGGAAGATCCTATGAAGAGGTGGGAACGCGAGAGAGTGCACGGCCTGCTGAAAAGTGGTGATGCCCCAGGGCCAGTGTGCAGGCGATTCCGAGGGCCAGTGTGCACATCTCTTCTCAAATCCCTTTTCAGTGCCCTCATCTTACATCTCAGAAAGTGGCAAACACTATAAATCAGGGCTTTCACTCCTCCTATACCCCCAGAGAGTTGATTATTAAACATTTCCCTATACATGCTGCCCAAGGGCATTCAAAGTCAATTTTTATTAATGCTATATGAGACAAAGAGTATTCATTTGCTCCTGTAGGCAGCCTTAAGGCTCCAAGTTTGAGACTTCTGCTCCAGGGGTCAGGCTGCCATTGACAGTGTGCCAAATTCGAATGCTTGCTAGTTCACTCCCTCTTTCCTTCTCTTCTCCTCTCTCCTCAGTCTCTGACTTCTGAAGGAAAAGACCAATAAGGTGTTCCTACTAAATTATTACAAAGCAAACAAGGTAGAGGAACAAAACTTGCCAACAGGTGTTTGAATAACTGTGTAGTCTCAGAGTTACCTTCTTTCAGTTGAAACTCTTCAGCCCACCTCTATAGTTAACACCTGTGAAATTGTTCAATAAAACAATCCCACAAGCCCTGTTCTGTCTCTCCAATGTGTAGTCTGTTACATTTCTTGTCTATGAGGCAGCACATAATTCATTTAGAGGGCCACGTGAAGTGTTCATGAATAACAAATTAAGATTTAGTTCAAATATTCCTGATGGGGTCTTGGTGTACTTACCAGGTTTATAGATCCGTTTCATAGGAATGCACTTTACAAAGTTGCATTTGTGAGTTGTTTATTCAGTGAATAAAGGTATTCATTATATTTTTGTCACTGTTGTAGACAAGATTAGAAGGGAGGAAAATAGTCACTGGAAAAGCTGTTTCAGATTTTTGCAAGTTGAAGTACTATGAATAATATGTCCAGCCTTGGACACTTCATTGGGTGAAATAAAATAATCATTAAGTATTGCTGTATTTTTTTCATGAAAATAATTTCAGCCAATGCTGGAAAATCTTGACAAACAACACTCATGGACTATCTAAACTCAGATTCTTAAACTGGGATTTACAGACCCCGACAGGGCATGGATGGAATTCAGGATGTCTGTGAACTTGTATGTGAAAACAATTACATTATTTTCTCTCACTTTCAATTGAAATTTAGCATATTCTTCAATTATGAATATAAGCAACAACCTATAGTACCATTAGCACTTCCTGACTCTTTATCACTAAAATAAATCATAGATATTTTCCTATCAAATTATAGCTGTTGTAGATACCTGAAAACATTGTTTATATGCTTCAGTTCTTCAAAATTATATTAATTATTAGATCCACTGCTATATTTTGTTTTTTAAAAGCACATATGTCACACATTTGACTTTTATATATTTTGATAACCATAATTCCATATAATTGACTTCCTTTGTAATCCCTATACATTTATTTTGTGCATTTAAAAACATTATCCCAAGAAGGGGGTCCATAGATTTTACCAGATTGCCAAAGGGAATAGGATCCATGGCCCCCAAAAAACTTGAGAACCTTTGCTCTGCTCTGTGATAAAATTGACCACAAATTTCATTTATTCATTCATTTGACAACAACATTTAAGTACCTTCAATATGCCCTCCAGTGTTCTATGAACTAGGAATGTAAGAACCAACAAGACAAAATTTCTATTCTTCAGGACCTTATTATTATATTATAGATCTCAGACTTAATTTACTTTTCCAGATAGAATAATTCTTTAAACATTTAATCTCAAAAGCAACAACAAAAACTCACAAGTAGCATAGGTTCTTGCTCCTCAAAGTGTGGTCCATGAGACAGCAACTTGAGCATCACCTGGGAACTTGTTAGAAATGCAGAATTTTAGGCCCCATCCCAGAAACCTGCATTTTAACAAGATCCCAGGGAATTATAAAGTTCAAGAAGGGCTACCTTAGATGTTAGTACCCCATACTACCATCCTTACCACTTCGTTTTTCCCATTTGGTCTGAGAAATGATCTAAAAACAATGATGAAAGACCCAAAGAATCAGGAGACCACTAATAAAGTCTAGACCAAACTGATTTTTCCAAGGCTCATGAAAGAGAGGGTGGCTCTTTTGAGAATTCTATTTCTAGCAGCATGGAAGAGTAAAAATTCAAGCTGGAAAAAAAAACCATGATTGAAAATCTTGTCACATTTTCTCATGCTTAATTTGGTCATTCCTTTGTATGAAATAAAACAAGCTCATCTTGTTTAGTGTTACCTCAATGGAGTGAAATTGGCTACACCGTTCTTTCACTCAAAGAACTATTCATAGATTTCTATTCTCAAGCATGTTATTTATACACTGCCTAAAAGTAGGTTTCACAGTTATTCAGAATCATGCAGCATCAACAGAATACTTCTTTAATTTTGATCTGAAGAGTGAAACACATTTGAATTTCCTAATATAATATGTGGGGAGAACCCCAAAGTGTGAAGATTGAGAAAACAATGATATATAAAATACATTAGAACCCAGTGATTACTTAAAAGCTTGAAATTGATTGAGTTCTATATATGGTGGATTCTTCTGAAAGTATATGCAAATTGCAGTAATGTGGTTCGGTAATCTGAATCTTATTAATGGTCCTGGGACAGTGTTCTCTGCAAACTGCAATCTCTGACCTTGTCTTTATTTAAAATTCCAATGTTTTTCCATTATAAATTTTTGCATTAATTTTTATCTTTAAAAATATTACATTAAAATATTATTTATCTTGATTACTGAGGTTTTGGACACCTCTTCCACTTTGCACTTGAGATTCTAGTTCTGACCCTGTTGGACATATGAAGTCGGAGATGAGGAAATAATTATAATAACAGTAAATTCTAAAAATAACAAAGGTTGGGCACAGTGGCTCATACCTGTAATCCCACGACTTTGAGAAGTTGAGGTGGGAGGATCACTTGAGCCCAGAAGTTTGAGACCAATCTGGGCAATAGTGAGGTCTTGTCTCTAAGAAAAATTTTTAAAAATTATCTGGGCGTGGTGGTGCTTGCCTGTAGTCCCAGCTACTCAGGAGGCTGAGGCAGGAGAATCACTTGAGCCTAGGAGTTTGAGGCTGCAGTGAGCTATGATCGTGCTACCACACTACAGCCTAGGCAACAGAATGAGACCTTGTCTCTAAAAATAAATAAATAAACAATAAAATGAAATGAAAATAAATAAAAACAATGAGAAATATTTTGGGGGGCGGGGGGGCTGGCAATTGTATTACTTTTAAAATACCACCAATGGCATTAGGATAATTTTTAAAGCAGTCATTTACTTGTGCCATACTGCATCTATAGACCACTCATAAATATAAAGATCTGTTGTTTTCAGTACATTTTACAGTCAAGAAATTCTTTCATTTAATTAATAGGTAAACTGAGGCTTGGATCATTAACTTATAGACTCATGGTTTCTCTAAATGCTCCCAAGTAAAATGTTTACCAAAAAGATAATCCCACTATAATTTAAGAAGCAGAGTTTTATGTTCATACATTGTATGAAATGCTGTCGTCATCAAAGTTAATCACCAAGAAAGCTAAGGCTAATAAATGGCTTAGATGAATTGAAAAATTTGATCTTTACTTGGATTTAAATTAATGAAATTATACGGTATCAAAGACAGCACCTCGCTAGGGCAGTTTAATGTTAACAACTTTCATAATAGTCTCAAAGGGCATTGTTAAGAGGAACTCTCTGAGTTGCCTGATAAAAAATTGCAATTGCATTGGATCCGTATTTTTGCAAACAAAATGTAACATCAAATAGGGGTACATTATAGGAAAAATAAACTCTATCATGCCATAAAGCACAAATAATCCCAAACAGCTTATCTAGTGCCATACCAAATAAATCCTCATAAGACAGTAAATAAATACATAAGGTACTTCACTCAAGCCCTTCACTTGCCCTGGTATTTAGCTTTGTTTGGTTTTAAGAAGCAGAACCCAACTCAAGCTGGTTCAAGTTTAGGGAGCTTCAGTTTAAGGAGGAATAGGGCGCAATGAGGAGGATAGGATCTAATGGAAAGGTGGCTAGTTCTAAGGGAGACTTCATGCTGCAAGTGTAAAATATACATTGGATTTTGAGAAGTTAGTATAAAAAATAATGTAAAAATGTTTCTATTGATGGTATATGGATAATATTTTGGATACATTAGGTTAAACAAAATATATTACTAAAATTAATTTCATCTGTTTCTTTCTACTTTTCTTGATGTGATTTCTATTAATAGAAAATACAAAATTACATATGTGGCTTGCATTTGTGGCTCGTATTATATTTCCATTGGACAGTGCAGCTCTAGAGATATTGGTATTGAGCGTATGTAAGGGGAGGAGATTCTCTTTATATTATACAAAATGGGGAAGGCAGCTGGAGCTGAGAGTGGACAGTTTCCTTTAGACAGGAGCAGGGCCTGACAAGATATAATTTACTGCTAACCCACTAAAGGGTAAGAGAAACCGACATGAAGGCTCCGGATACCACAACCCCACACTGGAAAGTACTCTCCATCCTTCCTTCTTGTCCTCCCTCTCAACTTTCCTCCCTTCTTTCTTACTCTTTCCTTCCCCTCCTCTCTTTATTTCTCCTTCCTTCTTCCTTTCCTATCTTCTTTAAGAAAAGAGAAAGGATCTTGATTATCCTGAGCAGATCAAACAACAAAGCCAGTGATGATTAACCACTTACTATAATACTTTTCAGAAAATCAACAATTGAAATGAGCAAAATTTAAAAATTAAACATTTAATAAGCTAAAAACTGAGAGTGAATTCCTAATTGTATCCTAGGGATGGCAATGTCTCATTTGCTATGGAGAGCCTGTTGCCTGTGCCCTACTGAATTGTTCTTCCTAATCAGCTCTGCAGTGTTAGAGGTGATTCTTAAAGGTTTGTGGAGACCATCGTTTATGTGTATGTCAAACAGATTGCATTTGTAACATTTAATGCCCACAATAACAATAATAAAACATGCTGGCGTGTGCTCTCTGTGTAAACACTTTCTTCTGAAGATAGAGCCAGTGAAATGTTTTAGGAACTTTGACATTTATGGCTGTATTTATAATCTTTTTTGGATCATTTCCTCAGAGACTCACATGTTTGTATATTTTAAATTCTCTGGAGAAATAAAAATGTTTAAACATAATATAATGATGTGATATGCATTTTATGAGCCCCTGCTCACCATCTAAGCATGAGCAAGGAAAGTCGTATGGTGAATCCTGGGAAGGGTTTCTATGTAAATGTCAAGTTTTCTGGATAGACAATGCCAAGGATTAGAAAGAGAAAAGGGAGGTACGTATTGAACTCAGACAGAGACTTTTTGTTTGTTTGTTTGAAACCATATTACCCTAAAAGTAGGAAACTAGACATTATCCATTTGGAAATACGTACTGTGAAGAAATCTTTGGGCAGACACGCGTACTTTTTGTACTTTCTAAGAAGGTGAAAGAGACCCAAGAATGTTATTGACATTCTATACTCACACATTATAAGAATTTATATTTACTGTTCATTTCTTGAAATTTCCTGGTCTGTAGCACAGCAACCCAAGATGTATTCATTATGGCCGTGGAAATGGTTAATGGTTATTCAAACAAACAAATAATCCCTTTATTTTTAGCTAAAGCGATGACGTTAACTAATACTAAGCATTTAATTTGGTGTATACCAAATATCTTCCACATGTTAATTTATTAACGACTCCAACAAGTCCGAACAGTAAGTGACCAAGACAGGATTCAAACTAGGGGATGTCTCACATCGAAAGCTATTCCTATTTCAATATACCATACAGGAATAAAAGAATATGGCAATTTTAAAACATATTTTCAAATTATTTGACATTCCTACTAATGAGAGGTGAGGTCTAAATGTATCCCCCTTGAATCCAGACCAACCTTAGTGATAGGTTGACCAACAGAATATGGCAGAAGTGACTCTGTTAGTTTTAGAGGTTAAACTATAGTAGAAGGTCATTCGGCTTCTACCCCATTCCTTTGGGACACTCATCTTTGGAGCCCTAAACTATTACGTTAGAAGCATGAGGCTGCCATGTTGTAAGAAAGCTCAGACTACAGTTTTGGGGTGATTTCTTATAGAAATATTATCGATATTATTTCTATATTTTTAAATTTCAAAAAACACTCCATAGTTTTTTAATGCACATGGAATTTTCTTTCAGTGAATCACATGTGGTAGGCATCTAGATTCCTTTTTCTTTGTGGTCCACTTGTTGATTCTTAGTTTCTGGCCAATATTGCAGCATTCTATTAGTTACTATAGATTATAATTTATTTTCCTGTTTTGTAGCGTAAGTTCCCCTTCATTGTTCTTTTCCAAAAATATCTTGGCTTTTTAAAAGTATTCTCTTCCAAAGTTTGGAAGTGGGTTGTTTAGTTTCTATAGAATTTTTTACTAAGATTTAATCGAATTTATCAACAAATTATAGGGAAGTGATACCTTTACAATCCAGGAACATGGGCTCCCCTTCATTTATTGAGGGTTTCCTTAAGTTTTATAATATTTTTAAATCTAGGTCTTGTATATTTCTCTCATTTCATTCCTAAGAATTTAATTGTTTTGTTAAAATTGTGAATGAGACAATTACTAAAGTTTTATTTAGCTATTGCTAGGACATGAAAGAGCCATGGATTTGTGTATGTTGATCTTGGAGCCAATCTCTTTTTTTTCTATCTTAGTTCACTTGGGCTACTGTAAGAAAATATCATAGATTGGCTGGCTTAAACAATAAACATTTATTTCTTATACTTCCCAAGGTTGGAAATCTGAGATCAGGATGTCAGCATGATCTAGTTCTGATGAGGGAACACTTCCTGCCTTGTAAATAGCCACCTTTTTGCTGTTTCTGCATATGACAGAGAGAAAGAGGAAGCAAGTTCTGTTTTGTCTCTTGTAAGGGCACTAATGTGGCCCCACACGCGTGAGCTATTAGGTTATTAAGTATGAAATGTCCGATTTCCTTAACTATTAAGTTTGACAGTTAATGTCGCTGACATTTCACCTTGACACTTCTTGTTTTGTGTTTATTGTGAAGGTACATCCTCAGTCTTTCAAATGCATGGTTTGGCTTGTGATTATCTTTCAAATTTTTTTTAGAGCAATTTTTGTGACACCATGGATAAGTCAAAAATTCGTGTTGTTTTTGAATATGAGTTCCGTCGTGGAACAAATGCAGTGCAGACAGCTCGAAACATCAACAAAGTGTTTGGGAAGGATGTGGCTAATGATCGCACAGTATGTGGATGGTTTGAGAAGTTCTGGTGTGGTGATTTTAATACTGAAAATGAACCACGGGGGTGACCTGACACCAAGGGGGATAATAATGAGCTGAAAGCTGTAGTGGAAGCGAATCCATCTCAAACTATATATGAATTAGCAGCAAGATTTGACGTTACTATTCCAACAATATTGAACCATTTGAAACAAATCAGCAAGTTAAAGATGGATAGATGGGTACCTCATGAATTAAACGAGTGTCAAAAGAGAAATCATCTTGAACCTTGCCTTTCTTTGCTGCCATGACATAAAGGAGAACCATTTCTACACTGTATTGTTATGTGTGATGAAAAATGGATTCTTTTTGACAATTGCAAGCTTTAGGCACAATGGTTAGATAAAGATGAAGAGCTGAAACACAGTCCAAAACCGAATATTCATCCGAAAAAGCTAATAGTGTCTGTTTGGTGGTCCGGCGCTGGTATTATCCACTACAGCTTCATGAAATCAATCAATTATCGCGGATGTCTACTGCAACCAATTGGATGAAATGATGAGGCTGCTTCTGATTAAGCAGCCAAGATTGGTCAATAGAGACAGGCCAATCCTCTTGCAAGGCAATGCTTGGCCACATGTCACATAAACAATGCTGCTCAAACTACAGCAGCTAGACTTGGAAACTCTCTGTGAGCCACCATATTCACCAGACATTTCACCAACTGACTACCACTTCTTCCAGGCTTTGGACCACTTCTTGCAAGGAAAAATATTCAATTCTCAGCAAGCTGTGGAAAATACCTTTTGCAATGTCATCACCACTCACTCTCCAGGCTTCTTGGCTGCTGGCATAAACAAGCAACCGTTAAGCTGACAAAACTGTGTCTATAGTTTAGGCACATACTTTGATTAATTGTACTGCTTCTTGTTTGAGATATGATAAACTGAGCTTTTGATTCAAAATCAAACCTTTTTCCTTTGCATGGTAATAAATTTCATGGGTAATAAATTGCAGACCAATATAGAATAGTAATCAGAATAAAAAACATTCTTTAAAGTGAGTATTTCTAGAGTTTTATTATCAAGTATCATGTACTGAGATAAATATTTGCTATCAACTTGGTAAAGAAGACTTCATTCCTATTCTGGTCCTTGTTATCAGATGCCTTTACTAGAAATGGATGTCGCATATTTCAAATTAATTTTTGGTATATTTTGGGATGATCACTCTATTTTTCTTCTATGACATATTGATGCAAAATTATATTAATGAATTTGTCATATTGAATTACCCCTGCATTCTTGAAACAAAACCTTTTAGAAATTTCTTTTGCATTATTTCATAAAGAGCTGGATAATGAACATTTCTTTTTAGATTTTGGCATCTGTATTTGTGAGATTATTTTGTCTTTTCCCTTTTTGTGTTGGTTTTATCAGTTTTTGGTATTAGGGTTTTGCCAGTATCTGAATTGGGATATTTTTTCCCGCATAATTTTAACACACTTGAAGAGCTAATAATATTAGAAAATTGTTTGTTGTTTAAAACTTGAAATACTTTTACTTTAAATGCTCTGAGCAGATAAATCTTGAAATGTTTTTTCAATTTCTTCTTGAGAATGTTTTCTATTTCTTCATCAGTTAATAATCATATTTGATATGAATGAGAATGATTCATTATATCAAGATTTTCAAATGTTTTCATATCTGAGATAACCCCTTCTTTCTTATCCCCAATTTTTGTGTCTTCTGTTATTATTTCCTTGATTAGAATAAATAGAGGTTTCTACATTTTTATTCTTTTTGTTCTATTTATTGTTTGATTTTCTCCAAAGAACCACTCTAAGATTCATCTATTTTATTTCCTTTTGTTTGCTAAATTTTAATTTCTGCATTCATCAGTAATAATTTCTTCTCTGGTTTTCCTTAGGCTTATCTTGTTTTGCTCTTAGCATCTTAAGTTAATGGTTTAATTCATGTCTTTTATTATTTAAAAATAGCAAAAGTATGTTTGTGAATTTGCTCTTTATTATAGGTTTGACTAAATACCATAGGTTTGAATATACAGTGTTTTTATTATTGAAATTTTTTAAGTATTTAATAATTATACATTCAATCTTCTATTTGACCAGAGTTATAAAGAAGAATATTGTTTTGTCTTGTCACCACTGAGAGCTTGGGAAAATTATTCAAAATTGTTATTCAACTATTAATTGTATTGCATTTTGATCAGAGAATGTTGCCTGTATAGATCTGCTTTTCAGTAAATTCTGATGTTTTCTTTGTGATCCAATATATATAAAATTTTAAGTATTTTTAAAGTCAGCTCAATAGACTATGTTATCAGATCCTCTATTTCCTTGTTTATTTCCTACTTTAATTCTGAAAAACAGAATAAGCTTTATTTTCTTATTCTGCATTCATTGTAGTCCATTCTTCTTTCTCATGCTAACAGTTTTTGCTTTATTCTTATTATACACTGTGCTATTCAGCACATAAAAATTGAATCCTGATACATTTTTATTTGCAATCTTCACATCAACAATGAAAAAAAGATTATCTATTAGACACTTAATTTTTTTTTCCTTGAAAATCTACTTCATCTTATATGATGGTAATTCCAACTTTCAGTGAGGAGGGTAGCTGTTACATATTTTAATGTAATTTTACCCTTTTAATTGTTCTAAGTTATTCTTTCTTAAGTATCTTTGGTAGAAATTATTGCTGATTAAGACCTAATCTTTCCCATTTAATATAATAAAATTATTATTGTTGTCATAAATTACATGTTTGTGCTTACTCAAGTTGGTTCAGGTTGTATTGTTTCAGTTTCTTTGCTATGTCCTTTGTTATTTATCCTTGACTATCATGCATGTTTTCTTTTCCCTTTTCTCTCTTCTAATGTAAAGGCACCCTATTTTTAATTATGCTGAAGTTTACCTTTAAAAAATAAATGACTCGGAGTGGAAACAGTAGCTCCCCCTGTAATCCTAGAACTCTGGGAAGCTGAAGCAGGAGGATAGCTTGACGTTAGGAGTTCAAAACCAGCCTGAGCAAGAGTGAGACCCCGTGTCTACAAAAAATAGAAAAAATTACTCAGGTGTGGTGGCTGGCGGCGTGCACCTGTAGTATCAGCTACTCGGGAGGCTGAGGCAGGAGGATCACTCGAGCCCAGGAGTTTGAGGTTGCAGTGAGCTATGATTATGCCACTACACTCTAGCCTGGGTGACAGAATGAGACTCTACCTCAAAAAAATTAAAATAAAAATAAAAAGTAAACAACTCTATGTCTCTGTTCACATGAAGGGTAATCCGTGTCTATCAACTCCCCAGATACCACAATGAAGACATTCGCATGCCATTCCTTCCTACTACTTCTCTAATCCACTGCCTGGGAATTTAGACCCAACTTCTTATTTGTTAAACATTATTATTTACATTCTATATCTTCTCTTTCAAGAATCATTCATCAAGTTTGCAATCTCTGTTGTAGTACGACATATTTACAGCAATTCAGACTTGATCCCATATTAAAATATTTCAGTCCATGCTGCCAGTCATTTTGTAGCACACTTTCCTTGTCCACCAGGTTTTTTGTACAGGACTCATTTCATGGTTGTCTGGAAAAATTTGATTTTTTTTTTTTCCAAGAAGAGAACCTAATTGATTTAGGTTCTGACACTTTGTATCAGAGAATGCTTCTTTCTTGACTTCCAAATGTGAATGACAACATGTCCAGATACAGTGTTTTCAGGTCTTAATTTTCCCCCCAAACTGGGCCTCTGTAAACATTGCTCTATTGATATCTGGTCTTCATTTTTCTTCCTTTGTAGCTTACTTGTTTGCTGTTTTGTTTGTTTTACTTTGTGTTATTTTCTCCTATCTTCCACGATTCTTTTTTTGAAATTAAAATTCTGTACTTCCATAGGAATTGGTCTCTTTATATTAATTCTGTCTCATCCACAAAAGCCTATTTGATCTGAATATTTACTTTCTTTTTAAGTTCAGGAAAGTTATTTTCTATATACTCTAGAATCATTGCTAGTTTTCTATTTATTCAGGTGTCTTCTTTAGAGACAGTAGTTTTTTTCATGTTGAATTTCCACTCTCTGCCCTCTAAATCTATCATTTCCTTTCTCAGTGTTTTAATCTTATTTTCATTTTCCTTTAATTCTGAAAGAGTGCCTCAAATTTGTTCTTTTTATTACTGACTTGATTACAAACTTTGCCAATTAAGTGATTTATTGAGTCTAATGTATTTTCAATTTTGAGATTTCATATTCAGTTTTATAACATTTTTCCTTATTTCATCTTCCTTTCTCTATAGTCTAGTTTCTCAACAAGTTTTCTTCTCACTTCAATATGTTTTCTTATCTCATTTTTCATCTCTTGCTTCATGGGGTCCTTGAATGTTATTTAGATCACAAAAGCATATGCTGTTTAAAATTTATTCCCATTTCCTGTAGTAAATCTTTTTAAAAGTATGCTCTTCCTCTGCCTCTTGAGTGCCATATTTTTATTTCTTAAAGTTACAAAAATTCTTCACATGCCTCATAACGAGGTTTTATTTTGCTTGTTTATTCATCCTTGAATGATGATTATTTTATCTGGCCTGTTATTTCTCTGCAAAACAGAGTGCATAGATTTCCCTTGGATCCCATGATATTTTACATGTTTTTTTCCTAATCCTCTCTTAGCTTTAATTCCATATAATATTTCGCCCATTCAGTGATCAAACACCCTGATGAGAAATTTACTCAGACTTTACCTGAGCTGAGGTCATACCTTTCTGTGTGTACGGCAAAACCATTGTGCCAGGGACTGGATCTGAAATGGCCTGGACTCATTTTTTGCTACCAGAACAGGTTGAAACAGAGCCTTTCAACTTTGTGAAAAATCCCCCACTCCATAACTCAGCTGCAAGCCATATGGCGCAGCCACAGTGCCTGGCCTCAACTGTGGCTGCCCTCGGGTTCTGTAGGACTTTCAACCACAATCAACCCTATGTTTCAGGGTATTATTAAAATGCCCTCAGGATCTCCTCTACTTTTTTCTCTCTCAAGGCCATACCACTTTCTCAATAAGTGAGTCCTTAATGTCTTTAATAAATATAGTCCCATTTGCAAAAATGTACCTGACATTTCTGCATATGAAAGATGTTCTTTACCTTCCAGCACTGACACAAGATTTCCCAATTCTTATATTCCCTTTGACACTTTAATTGGAATTTGTGAGGTTCCTGTGCTCAAGATATCATCTTTATCTGGAAGTAAGGCGGGAATATCTAAATAAGCAGAACATGTCTCGGAGGCTGCGACAATCTCTCTGTTGCACCTCAGATTTGGGTGCCAATGCAGATCCACTATCCACGGGGCCAACCATAACCCACAGACTCCCACATGGCTCCCAGCAGTGTTTGCTGCCAATCCCAGCCCGTCTCCACTGGTGCCAATGCTTTACTTCTTGTGTTGAGGTTGGCCTGGTCAATATATGTATCTGAATTTCTGCCATGGTTCTCACTTTTTTTTCAGCCCAATTATATGAGTATCTATCAGGTGCCAGGCACTTTGCCTGTATTATTTCATTTAACTTTCATAAAATGCTATAAAATAAATACAATCATAATCCACAGTTTACAAATCAAGGAATTATGACCAAGAAAATGATTGAAATAATTTAAGGTCACTCAGCTAGCAAGTGTCAGAACCAGTATTCACTAGACTGTCTACCTCTAAAATCTATGCTTTTAGCCAATACTTGAAGAACTTCCACTAGCAGGAGGTTTTTGGCAAAAAATACAGATTTTCGTTAGTGTTGGCAGCAATTTGCATTTCCCGCCATTGTGTCATACTTTCTCCCCGTTGACAGTGTATTAGATAAATAACAATTTATATCAAACTTATTCTTCCCTCCCATCTCAGAATAAAAGACATCTTTCTTCCAGAGCAACTACCTCCCTGTGTGTTCAAGATTGCATTCCCACTCTTCTCCTCTCTACTTGTTCTGGCATCTCAGCACAGAAACAGGTTCAAGTCTGTCCTGTCTTCTCGAGGATCACATTGTCCACTATACACTACTCTTTATTTTGCTTTCCCCTCACTGTCAAATTTTCCTTTCCACTGTCATGGAAAACTAGTCTGCACCAGCTTTGTCTATTTACATTTTGTTCCTTAATCCACTCCGATTTTCACTTTTAAGCACCCCATTAAAATGCCCAAGCCAAGATGGTCTCTGACCTCCCCGATTTTGGGTTCACCTAAACATGTTTTGTCTTCCCATTTGCATGCCTCTGCATTAGACCTCGGAGGAGAGCTGATACGGGGAAGACCACACTTCCCTAAAGTGGTATGAGGATGACTACATTTCCCTTTGCTGCCTCTTCCTGATCATCTTCCATA
Organism: Indri indri; assembly: GCA_004363605.1. Classification (NCBI taxonomy): domain Eukaryota; kingdom Metazoa; phylum Chordata; class Mammalia; order Primates; family Indriidae; genus Indri; species Indri indri. Next base: position 9,757 of record RJWJ010010414.1, on the reverse strand, counting down.
GCACCATAAACACAAGACAACATGTGCAAAACACACTCTACTGATGGGTCGAGAATTAAACTATAATGAAAAGAACTTAAACTAGTGCGCATAATGTGACTATTCTTAGTTTAAAATAGGGTTTCTTAACCTCAAGACTATTGGGACTATTGACATTTGGAGCTGGATAATCCTTCGTTGTAAGGGGCTGTCCTGTGCACTGCAGTGTGCTTAGCAGCATCCCTGGCCTCTGCCCACAAGATGCCAGCAGCATTCTGCCCCAAATTGTGACACTAAAAAATGTCTTCAAACATTGCCAAATGGTCCCTAAGGGGCAAAATCATCCCCGCTATGATTGATAACCATCGGTCTAAGGGTAAAGAACAAAGGCTTAAACCTTTCAGAGAGTTTTCCTGCGGGTATTCCCCAATTCCTTGATTTACTTCCCCTCAAAAAGAGAGGGAGACATTAGAACAATGTCTTCCTATTGCAACTATATCCCCCTTTCTAGAACACTTCATGTCTTTTCCACAGGGATTGGATATATCATGGGTAAATCCCTTCTCACTCTTTTCACAAGCGGAAGTGGATATTGTAACTTATAACTTACATTTGTTAAAGTATGGATTACTTGGTCTAAAATCACCTTGAGAAGGGCTTCACCAGCTCGTTCCAGGGTGCATTATGGCACTCAATGCCTGGCCTGCTTCAAGTTCTCTCCACACATGTGTGTTGGCAATGTCGCAATATTCAGGAGGCAATTGCCTTCACCTCACTCACACCCCACCCAAGATGAAACTATACTCCTCAGAAACAGTGCTGTTCAAACTGATATTATAAAGGAGGAAAATTTTCCACATGTGCTATGTAATCTTCTTACTCCAGCAGAAATAATGTTTTGCTTCGTGGTGTGGTGCATCATCAGTTCCTCGTTATTCGTTCTCTGACTACCAGACCCTGCCTACACGCCTGCTGATAGCTAAGGGTCTCTTTAAGCAACAGAGCCAGTTAGCTCTCTATAGCTATGATGTATTTCTTTACAATGTACGAAATCTTATTTTTAGGTAGTGTGGCCACCACAACCCTAAGGGGAAAGCAACAAGAATAAAGATATGTTTTTACCTTATCCAGAATTGAGAAATGGGGTGGGAGGATGGAAGGTTGTTCTTTCAATTACATTCTCACTGGCTTAATGATCTGTCTTCTATAGAGGTGGCCCAGATGTTTATTATGGACATTCTAGAGCATCAGATTTTGGCAACAGTTATGGATAACTAGAAAGAGCAAAGGCTTATTTATAAACATCATTGGTTTGGTTCATCTTTACCACAATCTGGGTGAGATTATAAACATAAGGGAAGTAACTCTCAGTCAAATATCAAGTAAAAACTGAGAGCTGATATCCTCTCTCATTTTGGAAATAAAAAGCCCTATGTTTCACATATAACTTGAGCACTCTGCTGTATTTTAACCAGCATGTGTCTATTTCAGAGATCAATGCTATAATGCCTTCTTTAGGTTTATAGGAAAAATTGTTATCTTTCACCGTATGGATCAGTAGAAAGGATACTAGATCTGGAATTTACAAGGCATGAGTTCTAGACAATTTTTTGCCATTAGGCCAGTGTGTTTCATTTAATCTCTCTGGCCTCAGTTTTCTCATTCATAATACCAAGGGAATGAATGAGGTGATCTCTAAGTTTATTTTCCAGTTCCATAATTCTGTAAACCAAAGATTACCTTCCATAAAACACAGATAAGATAAAAAATGCTTCCACTAAGACAGAGACAGCATTAGTCACTGTCATTATTCAAAGGGAAGTCGACTCATTGCGGTAAGCCATATAAATCTTTGTCAGTGGCTTTGGTGCAAGAGTTACCCAAATCCACTTTCATTTGAGACAATACATTATTATAAATAGCCAGATAGTAAACAGAACCTGGACAATTCTCTCCTTTTTAGGCTTATTCATTCATGAAGTGATTTATACAGTACAATATTTTCCTTCAAATAAACTGTTTCGTTGTGATGGTAAAAATAAGAGATGATGAGATGAAGCAGTAATCTAACACTTTAGTGGAATACACTTTTTTACAAACCAGTGAGAAATCTTTATTACAAAGTATTCTCTTTTGGTATGAATAAAAGCTGATCAATATGTAAACATTGAGATTTCTTTCCACAAATTGTAGATTTTGCAGAATAATTGGTACATGCCTAAGTAGTATTTGTTACTCTAGCTCATAATTACCCCATTTATTTTCCCATTCTCTCTTCATCAGTTTGATCATTTTTTTCTTTCTTTTGAGGCCCCAAAATACAGAAAGAGTTACAGCAAGTTTGTGAAAACAGCTTCACATGAGGGAATGATTATATTTTCAATCACCAACAAAGAACTAAACAAAGGACTTGAGTGCTGGAAGAGCCACCACACATCACAAATTCAGTATCTACTTGTTCATCAGTTATTTACCCAAATTGAAAGAGATCTGAAGTTCAATGTTTTCTGTCTCCCTGAGTCTTCTTTAAGCACTGGGAACTATTGGTCTTTATAGTTATTCCAAAAAGATCACAGCATTAATTATAATCAAACAATGCTATACCCAATAATCAGATTTTGGAGACTCAGAGCACCCATAAAAGTAAGTTGTTTTCCTTCGTCTATGTAATACCGTCAAGTGGAAATACTCTTGGCTGAGGTCGCAAAACAACAGAGGTCACAGTTCAAATCAAGTTGTGCAATACCTATGCAGGACATGTAAAGGTAATGTTTGATAGCCAATCATGAAATTCATAGTTGACCATTCACCTTTATCCTATGCAAAAAAGTGGGAAGAGATAAGTGAAAAAAGATCAAATGAAAAGATAATACTTTGGGGATAGCTGCTTTGGTGCTGTGAATCCCCTTCCGCCCTCGAAGTGGAGACCATGAAGGGCAGAGAAGGGGTTTTAGGGAAACCACTCGGAGAGCTTAATATGAGTCTTTTGATCCTGGCTGTCACAATGGCTTTGTGTCTTCCTCATCCCTGAAAAAATCTAATATTTGAAAGGCTGGCTGGTGGTAGAACAAAGATGGGTGTATTGGAACCAGCCTGCATGCCCAGAGTTTTTTGCCACTCAGGATTTGTGAGTTCTCTATGAACCGGATATGGGCTTCTTTGCAGAGAGAGAGAGAGCTGAAATAGAGGTCATCTTACACACTGTCTAAGAAGACTCTCCAGGGGCAAAAAGACTTTAGCAGAAAGAAGTTGGAAGTATACTGTGGGATGCCAAGAGGTTAAGAGGTAGTTAGGGATCCACTGGAAAGATGCATTTACTTAAGGGAACTAATGGTGTGTCTTTGTGTGGATTATCCTTAGGAAGCAGAGTCTGAGACAAGGGTTTGCTTATAGGTAGCTTGTTTTGGAGAGTGAATGAAAAGAAGAGTGGGAAACAGGCAAGAAAGAACAGGAAAGGAGGAAAGGCTATATGAGTGTGTGTTACTGATCTGGATGGTGGGCAACGGGAACACAAGCACACCAGGACCTCCTGGGAGCAAAGTAGAATGTGTCTCAGAATTGTCCACATGAGGGACTGGGGAAGAAGTATTTTTCCACTGGACATCAACTCCCTCATACTCGCATGTGTATTTCAAGTAGGTTTTCAGAGGTGTCATTCACAGCAGTGTCAACAAATTCCCAGTGCAGAAAGCAAGAATTGCATGGTACACTGGAGATAAGATGCTGGCAGGTTACTCCTGAACTTTGCGGTTGTCAAGCAATGACTGAAGGCACTTGAGTCAAGATGTGAGGTGAGCCACAAAAGATGTCCGAAAGATAGGACATCTCCAAAGAATCCAAAAAAAAAAAAAAAAAAAAAAGCATTGTCAAAGGAGAAGTCAGCTTTTAAACTTGACAAACCCAAAGAGTGTGGAATCCATATTATCACAACAGTATTTGTCAAGTTATAAGTTTTCTGTCTCTTTTCTCTTGGTCCTATCCTCTTCCTACAATTCTGTTTTTATTGTTATTTTTAAATTATTATTACTACAGTGGACTGGAGATGTTAATTGCAAACCTGAGTCTGCATTTTGTGACTTGGAGATACCAGTGGACATTTGATTATCTAAAATGACTAAAAAAATCATGGGGCTTGACCTAGAGAATACATTTAAAGGAACAGTAGATAAAAAATAAAGTAGCTTTATGATTACATCCAATATGGCATGCTTGTTCAACAAAACAGTTGTGATCTGACTATGTAATAAAGTTTTGGCTTTGGTCCTGCCATCACCTTTAAGTTTATGTCTCTGTAGAATGTCTGCCATTTTTCATGGAGGGTAAATTAGAGGAGGGACAGGATCCTTCTTGTGCAGTTGTTTCAGCATAATGAATACCTGGGAATTTTCAAAAGCATGGCCGCATGCTGCTATGGACACCACCATTCCACTGAGTGAAAACTGTTTCCATATATCCTTATATAACTCTAGGAAGTGCAATCCCAGAATCTGCTATTCAGTAGAGATAAATATTATGAATTAATGCCTAGGAACATCTGCCACCATCTTCCAGGATCTACCCCAACTATGCATTATGTCCTACTCTCTGCAGTAACCACCCAATTCCAAGCCTCCTTGGCCATCCATCACCATCTGGCCCCTCTTCCTCTACGATTTCAGATAAATCCTAATCTGGCCCCACCCCACATACCTTTGCCTCCTTCCCAGTCCCTTCCACTGGTGCCTTCTGAAGCTCCAGATAGGGGATTAGCCAATGCCACACATTCCTTTTCCCCGGCCATTCTCAAACCCTCCTTGCACCACATCCTTCATATCCAATCCATGAGCAAGTTGTGACAGTTCTGCCTAAAGCAAAATATAACTTATATACTTGCATATCACTTTATTTTCTTCTCCATCTCTAAGTCTCTCCACATCAGCTTCTGTCTCCAGACACTGATGTATCCTTCCATGCAGTCCTCCAAGCTTCTAGTACTGCTGCCAAATTACTTCTTCTCCTGCTTCCTACAAAATAGTGTTCCTTTGAGGCTCTTACTGTTTGTCTATTCCATCACCCCCACCCATAGTCTCTGTTATTGCTCTGTCACTCTCCCTAGTTCATGGAAAACATGTGAGCCCCTCACTCAGTGTCCCCCAATACACCCACAATGTGACTTCAATATCCAAGTGAGTGACTCTAGCTTCTCAGTTTCTTGACCTCCTCACTTCACCTCCTCAACCACCCCTAGTCACAGTCGCACCCTATACCCTCTTCTCACTAAAAATTTCTCCAACGCTGATATTGAAATATTCTGTTCGTAGACATATCTTTGCTACTCACTTACTGTAGACTTGGTCTCTTGCTGTTCTTCAACCACATTGAGTCTTCCAGTGGATTAACCTACCAACACTCTGTTCTGGTTATCCCTCCGTTCTATCCTGTCTTTACTTACCCCTCTGTCTATAACCTGTGGTCCAGCATTAAAATTAATCCTCACCCTCTTCAAAAATGTTGCTTGAGAAAACAACCAACCTGACTGATTTCACTTTAATGATCTCAAAAACAAATGGGCATTTAAACGATATTACTATGTTTCCCTACTAAGCTCACTTTACTACCATGGTGGCTCTGCTGGAACACAGCTAGGCTGGAACTATGTTTCTCAGAATGCCTTTCCCTGTAGCAGGTTACAGTTGACCATGAGTAACATGTGAAAGATTTGGAAAGCAGAAGTGAAGCAGCAGTAATTAAGCTTAGAGGTCAGTGTAGAGATTTAGGCACTGTTACAGCTCATGCATGATGCCTCTGAACTTCTGGCTCCTCTCGTTGGCTCACTTGAACTACATTTCATCCAGTTCTCACCAGATCACCTCCTTGAGCTTCTCCGGGTACTGATTTTTTCAATTTAGTGAGCTAGGTGGCATTTGTACTACACTAACATTGATTTGCCAGAATATAAATTTATGTTTGTTGCCAATTTTTAAAGTTGGACTTCAACTCAAACCTCTTGGACTAGAATTTTGTGAACTACAGACTTAATCAATAAAATATATTTTTCAGTAGCTTTTATCCATTTAAGATGGCAAAAAACACATTCTAAGTCACTTTTCAAGATTCTGGGAAAATAACAGAGTAGTAAGCACCAGAAGTCTGTCTCCCCAACTAGACAACAATTGAACTGGCAGAAACTGTCTGATTTAACTATTGTGTAATTCTGGAGTCTATTAAAGACTTACAACTTCCAGGAGAAGGCTTGGATGGTAAGTTGTAATTAATTTTGGCCAATTTCAGTCCTTAGCATGGTAGCAGCTACCTATCCCCCAACCCTCAGCCCTGTGGCAGGCAACTGTGCATGTGTTCCTTGGAGTAGCTTGCACACAGCTTGTGGGAGCTGCAGTAAGCAAAAAGTACCCTGTCCTGCAAACACTGAGGATCTATGCTCTGGCTGATGATTGCTGCTTTTAATTACATTGATGTAGACAAAAATGCAGCAGCCATTGTTGTTACACTTCACCCCATTGTTGCAAGCCCTTCCCACTCTGGCTGAAGGGACTTCCAGGAGATTTAAAGAGCCTTTGCCTTTTTTTCCTGTTCATTTTCTCTCTTTTCCTTTTGGGAAGCAGACATTGAAGACTAAAACACTGAAAAGCAGCCACATATACAGAGGAAATCAGAAAGCCACTGTACATATCTAGGAGAAGGCACAGGCTCAGAAAAGACCTAAGAATATCTTCAGTTTGCACCTCAGGCTGATCCTCATCACACAGACAGCCTACAATAATCAATCAATCAAAAAAAAAAAAAGAAAGAAAGAAAGAAAAAAGCGAACCCTGAGGAAGAGGAAGAATCTGATTTTCAGAGCTACACACATTATTAAATTAAATTTCTAGTTTTCAACAAAAATTAACAAGGCATACAAAGAAACAAGAAAAAATGGCCCAAGGGAAAAAAATAAACTAACAGAAATTTTCCTTGAAAACAACCTGATGGTGGATCTACTGGATAAATATTTTAAAACAACATTTTAAAGATGCCCAACAACTAAAGGAAGATGTGGAGAAAGTCAAGAAAATTATATATTAACAAATGGAAATTTAAAAAAAAACATAAAAAGAACTCAAAAAGAAATTATGGAATTGAAAATTTCAATAACTAAAATGAAAAACTTACCAGAGGGATTCCAAGGGAGATTCGATCAGACAAAAGAATCAGTAAACTTGAAGGTAGGACAATGAAAATTATTTAGTCCCAGAAACAGAAATAAAAAAGATTGAAGAAAATTGAACAGAGCTTAAGGGATCTATGGGACACCATCAAGTAGACCAGGGTACCCATGGGAGGGTGGGAATTCCCAGAAGGAGAAAAGAGAAAGAAAACAGAGGAATATTTAAAGAAATAATGGCCAAAAAATTCAAAAATTTGATGAAAAACATGAATATAAACATCCAAAAAGTTCAATCAACTCCAAGTAAGATGAACATAAAAAGGCCCACCCTAAGACACATTATAATCAATCTGTTAAAAGACAAAAGCAAAGAATTTTGAAAGCAGCAAAATAGAAGTGACTTACCACATGTAAGTGATGCTCAATAAAATTGTCAATAGTCCAGCATACCTTTATGATAAAAATTCTTAGCAAAATAGGCATAGATGGGACATACCTTAAAATTAACAAAGCCATATATGATAAACCCACAGCCAATATCATTCTGAATGGGGAAAAATTGAAACCATTCCCACTTAGATCTGGAACCAGACAAAGACGCCCACTATCCCCACTTCTATTCAACATAGTGCTGGAAGTCCTTGCTAGAGCGATTAGACAAGAGAGGGGAATTAAGGGTGTCCAAATGGGGGCAGAAGAGATCAAACTCCCACTCTTTGCTGATGAAATGGTATTATATCTAGAAAACAACCCCAATGATTCAATCGAGAGACTCCTGGAATTGATAAATGAATTCAGTAAAGCCTCAGGATACAAAATCAATACACACAAATCAGAGGCATTCTTATACACCAATAACAGTGAAGCCAAAATTCAAATAAAAAATGCAGTACCTTTTCCAATAGCCTCAAAGAAAATCAAATATCTAGGTATATATTTAATGAAAGAGGTGAGAGACATATATAAGGAGAACTACAAAACACTAAAAAAAGAAATTGTAGAAGATGTAAACAGATGGAAAAATCTGCCTTGTTCATGGATTGGTAGAATCAACATTGCTAAAATGTTCATACTACCTAAAGTGATCTACAGAATTAATGCAATCCCTATCAAAGTACCAGCATCATTCTTTACAGATTTAGAAAAAATAATTCTATGCTTTGTATGGAACCAGAGAAGACCTCGTATAGCCAAAGCAATCTTAAGTAAAAAGAACAAACTGGGAGGTATCAGTCTACCAGACTTCAAGCTGTACTATAAGGCTATAGTAACTAAAATAGCATGGTATTGGCATAAGAATAGAGACATAGACCTTTGGAACAGGACTGAGAATCCAAAGGTGAAACCATCTGCATATTGTCATCTAATCTAAGCAGACAAAAATATACACTGGGGAAAAGAATCCTTTTCCAATAAATGGTGCTGGGAAAACTGGATAGCTACATGCAGAAGAGTGAAACTGGATCCCCACCTCTCACCTCTTACAAAAATCAATTCTAGATGGATAACAGACTTAAAGCTAAGTCATGAAACTTTAAGAATCCTAGAAGAAGGCCGGGCGTGGTGGCTCATGCCTGTAATCCTAGCACTCTGGGAGGCCGAGGCGGGCGGATCATCCTGAGCTCAGGAGTTCGAGACCAGCCTGAGCAAGAGTGAGACCCCGTCTCTACCAAAAATAGAAAGAAATTAACTGGACAGCTAAAAATATATATAGAAAAAATTAGCCGGGCATGGTGGTGCATGCCTGTAGTCCCAGCTACTCGGGAGGCTGAGACAGTAGGATTGCTCAAGCCCAGGAGTTTGAGGTTGCTGTGAGCTAGGCTGACACCACGGCACTCACCCCAGGCAAGAGAGTGAGACTCTGTCTCAAAAAAAAAAAAAAAAAAAAAAGAATCCTAGAAGAAAATGTAGGGAAGACTCTTTCAGACATTGGTCTAGACAAAGGATTTGTGAAAAAGACCCCCAAAGCAATCAAAGCAGCTATAAAAATAAATAAATGGAACCAGATGAAATTAAAAAGCTTTTGTACTGCCAAGGAAACTGTCATTAGAGTGAATAGACAGCCTACGGAATGGGAGAAAATATTTGTTCTTTACGCATCTGATAAAGGGCTGATAATAAGAATCTATTTAGAGCTCAAAAAAATCAACAAGAAAAAATCAAACAACCCCATCAATAAATGGGTGAAGGACATGAACAGAAACTTTTCAAAAGAAGACAGAATAATGGCCAGCAAACATGTAAAAAAATGCTCAACATCTCTAATCATTAGGGAAATGCAAATTGAAGTCACAATGAGATAGCACCTAACTCCAGTAAGATTGGTCTTTATCAAAAAATCCCAAAGCACCAAATGCTGGTGAGGATGTGGAGAGATAGGAGCACTCTTTTTTTTTTTTTTTTTTTGTATTTTTACTGCTGTGAAACCCATGTACCACAGCTTTAATTTTTCTTTTTTATTTTTTTATTTTTATTTTTATTTTTATTTTTATTTATTTTATTTATTTTTATTTTTTTTATTCTTTGTTATTATAGGGGTACAGATGTTTAGGTTATGTATGTTGCCCTTGCCCCCCCTTCCTCCCAAGTCCCAGTCCCAAGCATGTCCATCTCTTGGAGGGTGTGCATTGCACC
>RJWJ010010413.1:0-47087 GCA_004363605.1 Indri indri | reverse complement strand
ACTGAAAAAAAAAAGAAGAAAAGAAAGAAAAGAACAGTCTTACCTTTGTTTCTGTCCTAATTCCAGAAGCTTCTGAACATCAGTTTTGGAGGACTGCTCATCATTTTTTAAAGACTGATAAGAAACGTGGAAAAAAGAAAGTCAAATTCAAGTGAGAAATTGAGGCCCGTTTTACTTTTGGTTCTATGGTACAATGCATGACTACACCTGTGCCCTGGAACAGGAATGTGAAAATGAGGCATGATGGTCCTCACAGCTCTACGATGCACACAGGAATTTACGACACCGCTTAGTATATATACTACCAGTGATTGAAAGGGGATTGAGTGCAATCTGAGCTTTTAGAGGTTAGATGGAGAAGAACTATTCTCTAAATAACTAAATTTCTTGATAAGTGAATATAAAATATATCTTTTATTCTTCCTGTGAAGTTTTATTGTGTTCTCTGCAGGCATGTTAAACCACCTCTGCTATAGATTCTACAAATACTGGGGAAGATTGAAAGCCTCCCTGCATAAGCCAGGAAATAACACAATTAAAGACTAAACCAGTTAAAAGACATGCACCTGTTTGGTCTTGTCTATTTCTTATTTATGAGTAATGCATTAGAATACCCAAAAAAATAGGGTCATGTAAAATTGCAACTGGTCTTTAAGACAAAGTGTTAAGAACAAATATGTATATACCACTTTTGTCACTAGTATTTATATACTCTGGCAAACTCAGGATTCAGAGACCATGAATTATAGAAGAAAAGCCCCTTGAGCTTTTTCTCATAAAAGAATCTGCCCCATTAAGCCTCCTCTAATCCCTTTCTTATTTAGATCCAATAAACTATTTAATAGGGTAACCTGTCATTCTTGACATTAAAAGTGGAAAATAAGGGACGATAATGTTGTTTGCAGAAGAAACAGCTGTGACCAGTAGGGAGTTGATAATAGCAAGAAGGGCAAATGCTTTGTTTACTTAATGTTTATTTAACAAACATCCATCATAAATTATGCAAAGACCTATGCGAAGTCATGGTGACTATCTTCACAGATTTTTCAATCTAGTATTGAAAACGAACACTTTTGATGTAGTGTGATAAGTACTATATTAGGGATGTTCTGGAGTGAACTTCACAAGACAAACTCTTCCCTATAATGACTGGCTGTGGTTATCACTGAAGCAGCTAATACACAGTATTCTGTTTATTCAGAAAGAGCAGCTTCGCATATATACAAGGAAAGCAGGAAGAGGAATTACAATGAGGGAAAATGTCATTATTCTTGGGATTTACAGTTCAAGGTGTATCATGGTCATATGACATCAGGCAGGTCACGAAATCAGCCTTTGACTTCCTCATCAGAAAAACAGAGATGAGAATTCTGAAGATCCTATTTTAGAGAGTTTTTGGAAAACTCAAAGGGGATAATACATGTATGAAAGCACTCAGCAATAAAAATATGCTTATTCATTTATTGACCATCTTATATATTCTGGGTAATCAGAAGGAAATGAAAGATTAAAAATTTGGGAAACTGTACTCAAGAAATAACACACAAAAAAGAACAAAACTGAGATACGGAAATGAAAAGTATAGATATGGAGATGTGGGTGAGCAAGGCACACCCAGTTAGAAGAGCTGGAATGTACTTCCTTATACTTTCCTCAGCAATATCTGGGGAAGTGGAGTATAATTTTCTGAAAATAATCTTAGTTCCTTTGAGGATATGAGAGACTAATATATCTACCCATTAGCCAACATGTTTACTGATTCCCTTATATTATCATCCCATCCAGGGGCTTTGGTTACAGAAATAAATAAGACTGTCAGAGCTCCTATATTCATGAAGTTCCATTTGAAAAGAAAAATATACAATGGGCTATATAATTATTCACTCTAAATTTGAAACCTAGAATCATGATATATATATATATATATATATATATATATATATATATGACTTTGGACAATTCCTGGCCTATTTGAGTCTTGTTTCCTATGCATGTATGCATACAATATAATCTTAAGTTTGTGCAGAGGTTACTAAGAGGATTTAATATGATAAAGCACAATGGCTGGCACAAAATAAACAGAAGGCATTTTAAAAATTGCAACTACATTTAGTGTTATAATTGTTACCCTGTCAACAAATGTTATTCCATGAAATTATGTCTTTTTGTTAATCAATTTTCTGGACTATAATTAGATGTGCTGACTTTAGGCTACTGGTATAGAGAGACTGAGTGTCCTGGGAATATTGTAAACACTGACCACTTCTGGACATACCACGATATACTTGCAATATTCTCAATATGTCAGGTGTTCCATATCTCTGAGAAGGTGCAGGTATCTTGAATATTCTTTCCAGTCTTACTTACCTGGTGAATTTCCACTTAATGATAAAGAGCAGCTCTGGCAGTGGATTCTATGGAAATCAGTTTGTATCCCCTTTTATCCTAGTGAGTGTTTTCCTAATGTTCTGTGCACACTTCCGTCAGAGTACTACTATTCCTGCACTGTTATCATCTTGCTATCTGTGTCTGTGTCCTACTGGGTTGTGGATAATGTTTTTATTTTATTTCCATCTTCTCCAGATGTAACATTACCTTTGGAACAAGAGCTTGTATACTGGGTTCAAATGCTCTCTCCCCATACACAAGCTATTAGTTTCTTATTATTTCGGTAAGTCTGTTTTCTCACCTATAAAATGAGACTAATACTAACTATACCATAGTCTTTGTGTGAAAATTAAATGAAAATTGTAGACCTTGACCATGTTCAATAAGCCTTATGGTTACTGACACCGTCATCTTCATCATCCTCATAAGACTAAAAAGCTAAGAAGAGTGTAGACAGTGGTAACTCGATCCCACATGGTTCAGAAACATGGTTCAGTTCAATAACTAGTAGGCTCTGTAGCCAGGTTGTCTGCATTTAAACTCTGGATCCTTTTGTTAAATATAAAAAATAGCTTATCTTCTCTAAGCATGATTTCTCATGTATAACAAGAAAAAACACAATAGTAGTACTACCCTATAAATGTTATGAGAATTAAATCATATAATACTTGCAAAGCTATTAGCATAAGTTGATAATAAATGCAATGTTAAATCAAATATTGAAATACATTGTCAGATATTTCAGAAATTTTTCTTATTAGAGGTAGACCCCATTTTTGCTTTTTCGATTACAATTTCACTATTATAATACGTTTTTATAGGTGACACTCTCCTTTCTAAGTCATTCACTCATTTCAGTAATGAGGTTTATTAAAGAATCTTCAGAGCTATCCTGGGGGGAATGTAAAATTCTCTTAGAGTCATCATTCTTATATTCACTTAACTCCTGGTCATAATCACATTTTGTCATTTTATGTCAAAAACACATGGGTCAAATTTATCTTTGAAGCTGTGAGGAATTTGCCAGTCACATGACTTTCTCACTCCCGTATCTGCAAACCACAGATTCCTGGACTGCATCTCAAACCATTCTTATTTTCAAAGCTTGTATAATAATAAGTAATAACTACTATGGTCAAATCCAGAAATGTATTAAAAACTGTTAAAATGCATGTAAATCTGCTAAGGAATATCAGGTGACTGCTCATTCTTACTGCTAGGAAAGTTAGTTTTCATCTCACCTGAAGGTTGACTTTAATTCCATCAAGTTCTCTTGAGGTCTTTGTTAGCTGATGAAGGATGGTGCTTCGCTCCTTAAAGACTTCTTTCAGCTGCTTTTCTAGCTCTTCATAGTCCTGTCTAACACAGAAAGAACAGGCATGAGAGCCCCCCAAATGCTTCTACTCAGCATCAGTCATAATCATCAGCTCTCATAATTTTAGTAAAATCTAGATTAATTAAAATTTCAATTACTAGGATATTTTATTGTTATACTTTCATACAAAAGGGAAAAATTCAAAAACCATGCAGTTTCATAAAATAGATTTCATTTTCCAATGAGGGCTATCCTGGCTCAAGAGATGTTCCAGGACAATATTGTACATTGTCTGTACATATAATGTAGTTTACCAGGTACCTCTTTGAAAATCGATAATTTTACTGACATCGCACTTTTATTTAAAGGTCCTTGTAATTTTACAGCAAGGGGTATGATTTGGAGCAATGTATCTCAGAGACATAGACAGGTTCTGACATTGGGGAACAACAAACTTTGGGTAGGGGCCTTGCTTCTTCCCTGGTTTGTAGGGAAGGTAGCCCATTGAAATGGGAATCTCTTCTAGACGTGGCTAAGAATCCCTATCGCTGTTAAAAAGGTACTGGGAGAAGCAAAATCTCTATAACAATCAGTCAATAAATATGGTATTTATTGTGAACTTACAACAGACTTATTAATAAGTACCATGAAAAAAATATTTAATTATCTCAGTGTCATACATATACATTTTTTCCATTTTTCTCATATGGTTTTTGCAAGCAGGTAAGACAGGGTAATTCTCAAATGTAAAATAAATAAATAAATAAATAAATGAACTCAGAGAGATTAAATTACTACCCTAAGGTCCTTCTTATTAAAAGAAAGAAAAAGCAAGAAGTGTGTGTGCATGTGTGTATGTGTGTTTGGCAAGTTGGGGGTAGGAAGTAGGATGAGGAAACAGACAATTGCCAGTGCAGTCTAAAATTGTAACTGGGGGAACATTAAAATGATTAATTGGAGCACATAGGAGAGCTGCTAATCCAGGGAAGACTTCCTAGGAAAGGAAATATAAATATATAGGATGTGCTCTGAAAGATAAATAGAAAGTAGCCATATGAAAACCATATGAAAGGATGCATAAATACTAATGAAAATAAACTCATTGAATTTTTAAAAAGTTAATAAATGTCGCAAGGTTTGGAATCCTAATTGGGAAGTAAGAAATTTGCTGCTGAAGTGAGGATGTGGTAAATATGAGCAAAAGCATGTAAGTATCTTAAGCGATGTTCTGGAGTTTAGGCACTGTTTTGAGAATGAAGAGAAGTAATTGAAAGGTTTTAAGCAATGAATGACAAGGTCAGAATTATATTTCGGAAATAAATTACGAAAATTAGCTAAAAACTTAGAGTGAATTGGAGCAGGGAAAACCTGGAAAGGAGGGACTGTCAAGGAAGTTACCATTGCAATAGTCCAGGCAAAAGATCTTAGTAACCTAACTAAATCAGAAGCAGCTGGGACAGGGAAACTTGAATTGATTTCTGCAAAGCATACAAAATGGAATCAATAGGACATTGTATCTGTGCTGGTTGGCTGGTTGTTTTTAAATTCCTTTGTCTGTGTGTATTGTGAGGAAAAGGCGGGAGAGAGCTGGCTAATAATGAGGCCATGTTTCTGGCTTAAGCAACAGTTGGAGACAGCCCTTCACTGGGAAGGAAGTCATAGGAAGAACAGCATTTTTAGTGAAAGATAGGTTGAGAAGTTCAATTTTGAACTTGTAGGAAAATGGCTCAAGTGCTCTCAGCTTCAGTTTCTTTGTCTGTAAAATGTAACACTGACCTCACCCACATTTTTATGTGTTAAATGGAGTAACTTATGCAAAGCTTTGAACCCATAATAGGTCATAAATTAAAATATTATCTATAAGTTATCTTGCTGAGAAATATGATGAATTTACAGTCATTCAGCAGAATTATAAAGCAAATGGTCCATCAATGGCTTTTGTGTGATTAATAAATGCATCTCATCTAGAATGGGCTTCTATTACAATTCTTTACTTTTTCTCCTATGCTAAATGTAGGTCTCTAGCACTCTTCACATTCTTCTTATTAAAAGGAAATTGGAATGACCCACCGCTAAGAACCACAATATTTCTTGCTGGCCTTGAGAATTTCACTGATGAATAGTAATCAGCCAGTAATTAGACAGTTATCAATGCCCCAGGTTTCCATTCAGTCTCACTGGCAAAGTCAAATAACAAATGGCAAGGCAATTTTCATTTTCTTCCAATTTTAGAAACTTTATATCCCAGTTTGTTTCTCCTGAACACATCTCCCAAATTATCTTAAGTGACCATAGTAAATCATAATGGTAGATAATATGTACTGACAACATATTATATATAAGATAGGTATATGCATATCAACTCACTTAATCTTTAAAACAACTCCATGAGATAAGCACTTGAATTAACTGTATTTTACAGTTAAAGAAATTGAGTCACAAAAACAGTGAATAACTTTCAAAAACATGCTACTATTAAGGAAGTGGCAAATCAGTTAACCTCCACAGCCCAATGTCTTAACCACTGCTCTGTAAGAACATATTGACTCAGCTATGCATGACTAATGATTGTATTAAATCAATCTCACATTATTGAAATAAATAATTTTATGCATAGTTCTGCTAGACTCAATTTGTTAATATTTTGTTTATGACTTTTACATTCATTTTCATGGGAAAAATTATTTGTAAATATATATATACACATATAGAGAGAGAGAGGGAGAGAAAGAGTGAGTCATCTCTCAGGTACCATAGTCCGAGATGCTCAGTATTTGCATATAACCTATGTGCACCTCTTGTATATTTTATTTCATCTCTAAATTGCTTATAATACCTATACAATGTAAACTCTATGTAAATAGCTGTTGTGCTTTATTGTTTTTCATTTGTATTATTTTTTGTAGTTATTTTGTTATCTTTTATTTTTTTAACATTTTAATATTTTTGATTCATGGTTGGTTAAATCCATGGATAAAAAGGGCCAACTGTATAGTCAGATTTTATACCCACAAATACATCAAAAAGAAGAAAGATTTAAATTATTCTCCCCCTAGCAGCCAAAGATATTCCAGAGTGTCATAGTGTCTTATTTATTCATAGTTACGGTGATTGAATAACAGTGATTTTACATGGCTTAGTCAAAATATTAAAATGGGGACTGCAGGTAGTTGTTTTCTAGAAAACATTTGCGATGCTTGCACTCAAGAAAATCATAACAACTATAAAATTCCTGTGACTCTTGGCACAGAAACCATGGAATATTTTGTCAAGTGACATCTGTGTTATCTAAAACTATTCTTTTCCAGACCCGACATTTCTTTGTTTCAGACTCAGCATTCAATGTGACCACAAGGATATTTTCATATTTTTTCATTCAAGGCCAATAAAAACTAAGAGAATCTCCCAAAGACATTCAAGATATGTGGCAGAATTAGTTATGCCCCTATGTAAAGTCTCTACTAGGGAAGGAGGGGTCTCTCATACACATATCATCAAAGATTGCAGTATTGGGGTCCTTTTGCCAAGATAGTTTTAAAGAAAAAATACATAATCCTTCTTCCACCAATCCTATACCTAGGAATCCATCCATAGTAGTTCCAGTCTTCAATAAAACAAGTTTAAATCAGTATTAATTATAGATAAAAATATTTGGAAGCAATTTTAAGAGGTCTGAATAAATTATGTTACATACAGACTCTCATTGATTAAACCTTGTATTAGGTTATATACATTGCCTTTGCCTATATATGCCTCATGCCTAATAAACATCATCATCCTCCTCTAAACCCTCTTCTCAACTATGCCTTGACAATGGCATTCATCCATGGCCTGTATTGCTCAGTTATAACAATAATTTTGCTAAGTCTATTTAGCCAAAACCCCACTCTCAATATTTCATCACCCTTGATACCTGATCAAATTTGTCACCACCCCCCCACCATCACCCAGGTGATATATGATCACCCTGGCCTACCTTCAGCAAGAATCCTATCAAGTCACTTTAGCCAGAATCCCCACTTACCCCTGATGTTTTATCCTAGTAATTTAGTACCCACTAACTCTCATCCTGCTCCTTAGCTATGAATCCCTAATTGTAGATACCGTATTGGGAATTAAGTCCAGTTCTATACTGAGGTCTCTTTACCCCTATTGCAATAGTTCCTGCATGCTATATGATTTTATTGCCTTAGGTGCTCATGCTCTGGTATTCTTTGATAACACGATGTGGCATATTATTGTAAGATTAAATTATATATCAAATATAGTATGCCAGGTGACTTGGAAGGATTTTCATAAGGTACTTTTGAGCAAGAATAGAAAGAATTAAGAGGGTGATGCATTTATATAAAACTAGCCATAATGAATAATGTCCAGTGAATGTAAAAATATGTATTTGTGTATGTGTGTGCCTATACCAGATTATGTTAGTAAGGAGAGAAATCTGAAAGGGAATGGTTTAGCAAGAAGTAGAAGAGGATTGCAGAGAGAGGGAATTTATGAGAGAGAAGGGCAACAAATAAGGAAAAGGAAAAAGAAACCATGCTGCCTTTATGTAAAATTACGTGTGTGTGTGTACTAAAAAATCAAGTTAAAAGTTTTAAATAAGAAATAAAAAAGAAATCCTTTGTGGTATATGTATACCATGGAGTACTATTCAGCCATAAAAAATGATCATGATCTAGCACCTCTTGTATCATCCTGGATAGAGCTGGAGCCCATTCTCCTAAGTGAAGTATCACAAGAATGGAAAAACAAACACCACATGTACTCACCATCAAATTGATATTAATCGATCAACACTTATGTGCACATATAATAGTAATATTCATCATGTGTTGGGCAGGTGGGAGTGGGGAAGAAAGGATGGGTATATTCACACCTTATGGGTGCTGTGTGCATTGTCTAGGGGATGGGCATGCTTATAGTTCTGACTTGGGTGGGGCAAAGGCAATATATGTCACCTAAACATTTGTACCCCCATAATATTCTGAAATAAAAAGAAATCTCTAGATTTTTAAAAATGAACAACACACCCAAGAAGAAATATATTGACTGAGACATCTCCATTCCTGCAATCACCATTCACAGAAATGTAGACACTGCATGAATCCCCTGATGTCTATACTTAAAAAAGAAAATCCTTATTAGAGCAATGCTTTCTGGATTAAAAACATGGGAAACATTATTTTAAAGTAGCAAGAACAGAAAAATAACACTATGATGATCCATGGTTTAGCATATTTTAGATATAAAATTCAAAAATCAAAATTTGAGTTCCAGATTTTGTCACTTACGAGCTGATCAGACATTAAGAAAATCATTGTAACACTCTGGACATCACTTTCCACATCTGCGAAATGAAAGGTTAAATTAAAATCACAAATTGAAAAAAAGTATGAAAATAGCTCTTTTTTAGTATAAGGGCAAATAAAAATTAAAAATAAGAGACTCTTTTTTTCCTATGGAAAAAAAGGAAGAAACCCGCCCCCCTTTCTTAAAGATATTTACTTTAGAAAATTTTTACGTTGTTTCCCTGTCTCTTTGAAATGTATGTAAATCTTTTTAAAAAGCTAAATAAATCTCTTTTCAGCTTTAAGACCAAGGATTGTCTTTCTCGACCTAGAACCCATTTTTATGAAATATAGGCATATATAGGAAATATAGGAATATAAAGGAAGATAGTACCACTATCTCCCAGTTTCTGTGGGAAGGAACAGTGGGCACTTTATCTCATGCAATGAAACTACGTCTGGTCATAAAGATATTTATTTTTAGTTTATGGGAAATCTCCATACTCTTTTCTATAGTGGCTATACAAATTTACATTCCCACCAACAGTGTATAAGAGTTCCCTTTTACCTCCATCATCAGGAACATCTGTTATGTGTTGTCCTTTTAGAAATAGCCATTCTAAGTTGGGTAAGATGATGATATCTCATTGTGGTTTGAATTTACATTTCCCTGATGATTAGAGATGTTGAGCATTTTCTCATATAACTGTGGACCATTTGTGTTCATTTGAGAAATGTCTATTCATATTTTTTGCCCACCTTTTAATGGGGTTATTTTATTTTTACTGTTGTGTTGAGTTCCTTATATATTCTAGATATTATTACCCTGTCTTTTTCTCCCATTGAACAGATATCGCTTCACTCTATTGATTGTTTCCTTTGCTGTGCAGAAGTGTTTTTTGTTTGTTTTGTTTTGGTTTTTCTTTCCTTTGGTTAAAGCCAATTGATGAACACAGATAATCATACCAATGAACAAATAAATTTAAAATAAACTATGATGTGTAACAAATGGTACTGTCCAGTCCTCTTACTTGAGGACTAGTTATTATTTATATTGAGAATATGCGCATAATGGGTTGTATCTCTGCCTATATAAAAGTATAAGACTTCATTCTGACTTTGCAATCTAGTAGTGGATTGTCTGTGATTCATAGCCCATTTTGGTTTAAAATTTATTCAAAAATAAAATTGTTTTCTTTCTCTTCTACCTTTGCAGAGATATTTTCAGGGACGAGAGGAGTTTTGTTTTGTTTTGTTTTTGTTAGTTATAGTACACCAATAGTAGTCACAAAACTTTTTTAAAATAGAAGAAAGACAGTGTGAAAGAGAATTTAATAGTGCTAGTAATTATGCCTGCCATCTATTAAGCATGTGCCTTGGAGGAAGTGTGAGATAGGAGATACAATGTCCATTATCATGTAAACATTATGCCATTCTGTGTCGGACTTAAAAAAAAACACAGCTACAACAACCACCTCCATCCTAATGACAACAGAAAAGTTCTAAACACAAGACATTAAATTTATTTGTGGCTCTATCCAAGAAATAATCTTTTAAAACCAAAAATGAGAAAAAAGAAAAAAAGTAACCATCTCTATTAGGCTAAATTAGATTAATTGAGAAAAGCATTCTATCTACATGGAAGATACAGGAAAATTTAAAGGCAAACTTTGCTTGAATTTTGCCTTACCTTCTGACTTTATAATTTGAATGCTTCTCTGCACTATGATAACTTACAAGTAGTGGTTATTAAACTCTGGGGTTACCAGCCTGTTAGATATTCTTATGAAATTATAAACACTCTCCCTGTAAAAATTTCCACATACTTACACATTTACAAAATTATACACAAAATTTTACATGGCAAGGGAATCTGCTGGAGGAAATGGACACCCTTATGACAATGCAGACACTTGTTGACAAGCCTTAGTCTCAGCACAAAGAATCCCTGCTCTAGAAAGAAAGCCATTTAGGATCTTCAGCTACTTTGTTTTTTTTCTAAATCATCTTCAGATATAATACAGTTCTTGGAGTCGGTGATGACTTAAGCCTAGAGTGATAAAAATGTTTACAAATATCTTGTCAATGATAGATTTGGAGAGATGCTAATAGTTGTGGTGAGTCTAGAAGTTTGTGTCAAGCAGGGACAGTGTATTCAAGGAGAAGAGATCCCAATTCCATTAGGTCCTGGATTGTTTAGTCACAGAGTAGAAATGCTTCCCTTACAGCTGCTCCCACTGGAATATAATGAATACTACTTAAATGACCAAGGTGAAAGATGTTAACAAATTTCTCACTCTTCAGGAGGAAAGAAAAAAACTCACCAAATATTTAGGTATACTTGGAATTCTAGTTTGCTCTTAAAGAGTGTGGAACTATTTTATTTGTCCCCTGCCTCCATAAATGTTAATATTTCTTTTTCATTCCAGCTGATTAAGCACACTAGTGTTGTCTTTTTTCTTTTTAAACTAATTTTTGAGTTATACCTGAATATCAGAAATGGCTAAAACACTGTTCCTGCCTTCATGAATATTTTAGTTTAAATCGTTTAAATTATGATAGATGCAAACACATAATTGCAATAAAATGATATAAATTTATGCTGAAGACCTACATTAAGTTCAGTGGTGGCAAGAGGGTGGGTTGTGATATATGTTGATAACACTCTTAATAGATAATTCAAGTAGTACAAATTTGTTGTGATTAAAGAAATCCATTCTGGAGAAAGCATAGCCAGGCTACTTTCAGAAAGAATTAGAAAATTTCAGAAGGGTTTGCTATGGCATTGGCATAGAATGTGATACCATTAATCACAGAGGCAAATAGTCTGGCCAATACACAATCAACGTGTTAGTTTTTTATTAACTTCCTGTATTTATACAGAAACAAATGTCACTAGGAGTGGAAGAATCCATGGCTTTGCATTCTGTTTGATCTGTGAAATGAATCTTCTGCTTGATGACTGATAGAAGTTATATCGATTTTGCCAGCTGCTTATGCTGAGTGGTTTCAGATCCTGCCATTCTGCAGATTGTATCTAGTCAGAAAGAAACTCTAAAACATGGGGAAAAAGCAATGAGACCTGTATGATAATCTCTGATTCTACAGGGGACACCTCCAAAGGCACTTTTAAAATGATAAAATCACCACCTTTCATTTATATAAATCTTTTCCTTTGAAGACTTCACAGTGATTCAGAAATTTCACTCCGCTGATTTTCACTTTCACTCCTCAAGACACTGACAGGGACCTATAGAAATGTTAAATTGGTCTGATTCCAGTGAATGATAATCACTGTTAACTCGGGGCAAATGAAAAGGATCTCATCAAAGGAGTACATTTCCATAACTTCCCAAAGTCGGAGCATAAAACAAGAGGATTGAATCCTGGCTCATGTTTACTTAAATTTCTCATGTTCCAAAGATCTAATAAACCAACACCTAAGAGAGGCTGATGGCACTTCATTTTTTTAATCCATAAGGTCCTCTCCATAAACTCACTGCCGGTGAATAGAAAGAACCACCTGACCAAATTATCACTGCAATTCTACCTTCTAACTGCTTTTGAGGCCAAGAAATACAAAAATGGTGACACTTGGAGAAAGAATGAAGGTGCAATGGAAGCTTGTGTCCATACTTCTTTATCAGTGGAGCTATGAGTTGTATCAAATATTTATCATTTATTGAGATCTCATTAGCAAACAAGGCTTACACATAGAAAGAGTTCTCTTAATGATTCTCAAAAAATTTGAAATGGAATTCCTCCTAGCTTTTGATAAAGCATAATGTTGTACTAGCTATGAATAAGTATATGATAACTACAAAATGCAGATACAATTATGCTTTCCTCTTTCTTCAGGTTCTCTCTGAAAATTTCCTCCCGTGTACTCTGTATTCTAGTCAAAATACATTTTATTACATTTCCCAAATACTCTTTACTATTTTATAATGCCATACCTTTGTATACACTATTATGCTTATGAAAATGCTGTTTAGACCCAAGTTAACTGATTAAATTCCTTTTTATTGTTCCAGAATGTGTAAAATATATAATAGTTGTTTTCTTAGTCACTAGCCATTTCCTTCTCTCTTCTCTTACTGATAGAACCTGTACGTACTACCAGTTGCAAATGCCCCATATAGAATTTCTCAGCTTCCATTGCAGCAAGGGGTAGGCATGTCATGTGATAAATCTAGTCAATGAGACATAGGAAGAAGTCTCCCAGGATTTTTTTTTTCTCTGCCACAAATATAGATGAAGAGAATATTTTACTGCCCTGATAATCTGCTTCTCTTCCCTCTTCCTACATCTAGAGATATGACAGTCATTTTGGAAACATGACACACCAATCCATAAGATGAATGAGAACTCACCTTGATGGAGATGGGTGATTTGAAGTATAAAAACAGCATTTATGCTTAATGACATATTTGGGCTGCAGACCAGCTCTAAAAGCTCCAACATGCTCACTTTTTGTTATGTGATATTAATTGGTTTTTGTTTTTACTTCTCTGTCAGACTTTCAGGTAATTACATCGGAACTCATCCTAATTATTGCAAAGAACATCAACTAAAGCAGTACCATTCATCATGTGTTCTGAATTCCACCAGTATCATCATTGTCTGGCAAGTTGGCAAAAATGCAAATCCTTGAATCACATTTAAAGCTTCTGAATCATAATCTCTGTGGTGGAGAAGAACCCAGAAAACCATTTTAATAAGCTTTTCAGGTGATTCTTATAGGCCTACAAGAAGAGGATCTATAACTGTATGTTTCACCTTTGTACCTCATTTCCTGTGCCTGGTATAATCCTCAGCACATAGAGTCTACCAACAGAAGTTGACTAGAACCAGGACTATCCTGTATGCTTTTCAGGGCTGCATTGACAATGGTGATATGCAAGAGGCATTTGTTAGAAATATGGGGTAAAAAATATTATAGAAAATGTAATAAATAAGGAAATTTAACCAATTTAGAGAACAGGTATAAATCCTGGTGACCCTACGTGGTGGTTAATTTTTGGTGTAAAGTTGACTGAGCTAAGGCATGCCCAGATAGCTGGTAAAACATTATTATTGAGGGGCCGGGCGCGGTGGCTCACGACTGTAATCCTAGCACTCTGGGAAGCCGAGGAGGGTGGATCGTTCTGAGCTCAGGAGTTTGAGACCAGCCTGAGCAAGAGCGAGACCCCGTCTCTACCAAAAATAGAAAGAAATTAATTGGACAGCTAAACATATATATAAAAAAAAAAATTAGCCGGGCATGGTGGTGCATGCCTGTAGTCCCAGCTACTCGGGAGGCTGAGACAGTAGGATTGCTTGAGCCCAGGAGTTTGAGGTTGTCGTGAGCTAGGTTGACACCATGGCACTCGCCCCAGGCGAGAGAGTGAGACTCTGTCTCAAAAAACAAAACAAAACAAAAAACAAAACAAAACATTATTATTGAGTGTGTCTGTAAGTTGTTTCCGGAAGAGAGTAGCATTTGAATCTGTAGACTGAGTAAAGAAAGTCTACCTTTACCAGTGTTGGTGGGTATCATCCAACTCATTGAGATCTCTTATAAAACAAAAAGGCAGAAATTCACTGTCTTCTGAGAATCGCCGCAATCTGTCAAGTACAAGCTGGAAAGCCAGTGGTGCCATTTAGTCTGACCCCAAAGGCAAGAGAACAAGGAGCACCAAAGTCTGAGGACAGGATAAGATATATATATATATATCCTATTGGTTCAGTTTCTCTGGAGAACCCTAATCCCACTCAAAAAATGTTTTAGTTCTTCATCTAACAACACTTGACAACCATTAAGCTCTTCTGTGTTTTCCATCTGACATCTTTAAAACTGCTGGTCCTGCATAGTATATTTGATACAGAGTTTGGCCTAAATATTATATGAACACACACACACACACACACACACACACACACACACACACTAACGTGCAAACATTGAGCTCTGGCTTTACAGATTGGATCTGTATATAAGCTCTGCTACTTACTAACTCTGTAATTTAGGCTGCACAATTAACATCTTAAAGCCTCATTTTCATATTTAAAATTAGAGATATTATTGCCTTTCTTGAAGATCTGTTGTTATAAACTCTTTCTTAAAAGATAGGAGACGGAGAAGAATGAGTAAGTAGCTGCAATTTTTTTCTTCTCTCCTCTCTCTCTCTCTTTTTTTAGCAAAATGTTTTGATGGACTATTTGGATGTATAAGATGGGCTCTAGAACACAGTGTTAAACAAACAAATAGCTTATTTGTTTTTAGGAAATCCTGAAGAAGAAGAAAGAGGTGCCCTTAAGGAGTTATGGTGGGGAGAGAAAAAGAAGAATAAGTGAAGATATCTAAACAGAGAAAGATATTACTCAGCAAATGGTGGGAAAAGTATGCATTAAGAAAAAGAAACTTGGTACATGGGAAATATCTATGAGCAGGTTTAGATAGAGACTTTCAAAAATAAGGCTGGCTTATAAAGTGTTAAATTTTGCACGGTTTCGGAGCTGTGCCTGGTGCCCCACCCTCATCATTATCCACAATTTCCAGGAACTGTTTTGCATCAGTTGTACTTTGGAAGCCATTAAAAGAAAATTGAGCTGCCCTCTAATCTGAGATCACTATACAAGAGATATTAGAGAACAGAGAGAAGGCAACCATGGAGAGAATGGAGAGAACAGCATGTAGCATTTGCTAGAAATAAGGAATCATAATAAACATTCTTAGCACAGATAGAAGACCTCAGAAAATTTTGTTGTTACTAAAGCAAGATAGACACTAGATTTCCCTCTTCCCAGGGGATGGGATAGAGACTCAAAAAAGTTTGCAAAAATACATATAAAAGTCATGATGAGAAGTCTTGGCACCTCTCACATAGCTGACATTTCTGTTATAACCATGTAAGTAACAAGTTCCCAGCATTCAACAAATGTTACACAGTTTTAACATTTTTATTCCCCCTCAACCTTGGCAAAATGTTAGAAAAAGTGGTAATTAATATCTTCATCATAATCTTCTTCATAAAAGCAGATTATAAAACAGAGACATCAATGTCCAGGTAATTTTTATTCCTTCTTTGATCTATGAA
Organism: Indri indri; assembly: GCA_004363605.1. NCBI lineage: Eukaryota > Metazoa > Chordata > Mammalia > Primates > Indriidae > Indri > Indri indri. Next base: position 31,011 of record RJWJ010010413.1, on the reverse strand, counting down.
AGAAGTATCAAGTGCAAGTCACGACACAGCTCACAGCAAAAATTTTTCCATTGCCTGGGGAGGTCTTCTCACCCTGGGGGTTACAAACCTTGGTTTAAGCTGTCACTCAGAGCTTTCTAAATGGATAAGGAGCAGCTTTAGGACACATTTTTTTAAGCATCATGAGCACATATTTTTCATTGCTGGAATCCCAAGTAGCCAGCTTGTCATATGTCCAAAGTTTGCATATGTCATTGTCATTTGAAATATGGGCATGTCTATCACAGATGAAATTAATAGTGAAGTTGGAAAATGTAAAAACATCACGTTTTAGTTAGTGGTCCAGGTGCTGTAGGAAATGCTAATGAATCAAGGTGAGTAGTGACAATGGGAAACATTCCCAACTGGTGGAGGTCATTTGCAACAATTGTAATTGCAATTGTTCAGCTTCTGTGCCCAACTTTTTGTTCTGAAGCCTGGGGAATGAATTCACATGCCATCTTCTGTCACCAAATTGCTACTTCAAATGCTTTTCAACAGGCACAGCTGTTTTCTTCATTATTAATGTACCTCAATAAATATACAGAAAACTATCTAATTTCAGTAGATATTTAAACAAAATATTTAATTCACCCAGTCTCAGTTCTTCTTATATCACTATTCCCAATTCTGTGATTTAATACATTTCATAACTTGCCTGTTAGTCTTCAAGTCTGGATTCGATTTGTTTCCTACCACATAATGACCAAGTTTGAAAAACATTAAAGGAAAATGAAAGGTGATTTTGAAATGTCCCACTATACATTCTTTCATATTTCCTTCCTTTTTGTTTCTTGCCACTTCTTTTCTTTCATGATTTTTTTTATAAGGGCAAGAACAATTTGCTCTAAATGTGAAAAATCTAAAATAGAACAAAAGTAGGAAGGTAAGGTTTTAAAATCTTTCCTTGGTATTAGAGCTCAGCTAAAAATTTTTCTTACTAAATTTGCTGTGCTTTTTCAAGGAGGAAAGGAATTTAATAAACCCAAAAATGTCTCGGATGTAGAGTGAAGGCTTTCACTCTCACAGTATATAATTCAAGTAAATGTGTACATATATGTGAATGCATGTTTGTAGACAGACAGACATGGCTGCCAATTCCATAAACATATGAGCCCAAGGCATTTGTGGTAATCAAATTAAGTGAGTAATATATCCTCTGCCTAAAGGTTTTGGAGGTTAAAATATTTGTAGAGATCCTGTGATTACAGATAAGTCACATCTGTATTACTGCTTAGTCAGATTTAATAATTTTGTTTAGAAAGTTTGTATAGAATTAGATGATCCCTTATACCTCCCTATTCATGTCAACTGGAAACTCAACGGCCTAAAATTTTATATAATAATATCCATTTTGGAAATGTAGGTATTTGAAATGCTAGCTTGCAAATTTATACAAATTTGTATGAATTTGAACCTATGGTCACGTAACCATAGTAATAATAATACCACTGAGCACTTACTTTAAATTCTGTCATATACATATGCATTCAACTCATTGACAGATATTCCTGACTCTAATGAAAGTAAAATAAGTGCAAACTAATTAATTCCAAAAAATAAAAACAAACAGTTAAAGCATGGTACTCATTCATCATCCTGCTCATTTATTTATTTAACAGTTTGTGTAAGAACATTGTCCAGATACATGTGAAAATAATAATTTGGGTTATGTTTTTAACACGAGAGAAAAACTAGTATCTAGGGTAGAAATATTGTTAATTCAGAGAAAAGAGAAAAATTATCAATATTGCAAAGATTATTATGCTGTTTCTTAGTGAAGTATAGTTAAATGTAAGTTTAGGTCTGTGATTGTCCTACAATGACCATATCATGTTTTGTTCATACACTCTCCCTTTCCCCTCTGAAGACTCCAAAGAAGAGCATTCCCTGCTAATCCAGTGCTCCTGAGAGAATGTATGAGTGGGTGAGACTGTGTGTGTGTTGCTTGTGTATTAGACAATTTAACTAAGATTAAGATTTATTTTTATTGTTATGAAATTTTTATATTGGTTATAAAATGTCAAATCGTTCTTTTTTCAATAACTCAAATTACTTCAGCTTACCTAAAATTTATGCAGCTATTTGCAAGGGAATTCACTTTACAGTTGGAAGCATTAAAATATTTGGTGAATCATTCTTTCCTCAAGCATGATGAAGCCTGAAAACTGCCATACTGTGTCTATTTTAGTAGTTTTTGTAATCATTGTTATGAATAAAGCCTTCTAAAATCAGGCTATTCAGGCTTGAAGTTTCCTTCCCCAAATTTTTTACTTCTGTATTAAACTCCTACATCTCTGAGAATAACTTTTAGAAATGAGAATCCACCAGACTACCTATAATACATGCATGGGTTTTTAGATGTACTTAGTAACTATTGGTTGCTTTGCCAGGATACTCCCAGGTTCACGGGATTCACTGCAAGCCTACGAACTGATGCAGAAACCAATAGGAAGAATATTCCTAGGAATCTGATAGAAAGAGAAGATGGACAGTTAGATAAGGGTTTAATGGATTGGTTTATAATAATAAAGGAAAAACACTTAGCATGTGTACTTTAAAATCATGTATTCTATTACTCCCACTGCTACAATTCTTTGACCGTATAAGGAGTTATCATTCTTGACCCTCACCACATTTTCCATGCCTCTCAGAAATCTTCTGCCTTCATTTGCTTTCTTGTCCAGCATAGATTCCATGCTTTAGTATACGTATGTATATATATGGGTATACACACACACACACACACACACTCACACACACACATTATTAACATCTGTCTCAGTTTATCCCATTTGACTATCAAAAGCCATCTGGTTGAAGAGTCATTACCTTCTCTTTGTACCTAAGCAACATAAAGTAATTGGTAATACTGACATAGACTGAGTCTTCTCACTTTAAATCTGAAATGACGAAACTCATGTAGGAAATCCACACCTCTTGACCATCCCACCACATTTCCCTTTTAAATATTATCCTCTGGAATGACTCATAAATTTGATCTATTTTTTCCCTTGTCTCACAAACCTCTCTTGTTTTCTTGCTTTACTCACACCAGGTTGAAGAGTTCATTGAGGAAATTAAAGATATGGAGAAAATGCCTCATCTTAATTCAAATCTGTACCCCTACATTCATATACCTATCTCTCTCTCTCTCTCTCTCTCTCTCTCTCTCTCTCTCTCTCTCTTCTTGTACAATGAAGATATTTTCTTATCCCTGCAACGCTAATGCCTTCACTGTTTTTAATGACAAAATTATCCCCAAATAACTGATAATACAATCTTCATTTCCTCAGCTTTCACTCTTTCATAAAACCATTTTAATCTTGCATCAATATCCACCAGTCCAGCAAAATTGCTTCATTCAGTTTCACAAAAATAAAATTATGAATATAACCCATATGTCTAGCACTGTTTTTAAGTTCCGGGGATATAGCAGGTTTTGTTGTTGTTATCTTTTTTTAAAATAAACACAATCCTTTCTTTCTTGGGTCATATATTCTTATGATGGGAGTCACGTTATAAACAACTGACTAAATTACCTTTGTTAAATTTTGGTAAGTGCTAGAAAGTAAAATAAAGCTGACAGAGAAAGGTACAGAGAGTGTTAATACTGGGTGTGGTTGATTTTAAAGTAGGTGGTGGTCTGGGAAAATATCACTAAGATGCTGATACTTGAACAAAGACCTAAAAGGATGAGGGAAATAGCTATAAAACAGTCGAAAAAAGAGCTTTCTTGGGAAAGGGAATCACAAGCACAAATTTAGAATGTAACATTGTGTCTGACACATCCCTTCTCCCTCACCGGCAGGTCCTAGCATCTTTTGTTGTTGATGTTGGCTTCTACTCAATGAAACTGTATGTCACAGTCTTTCAGTGCTCAGAACTCTTCTTGCCAACTATGCTCTCTTCCTTAATAGACTCATTCAATCCCATGATATATCATCTCTATTCTGATAAATGCCAAATATGTATCTCCAGTCAAGGCTATTCTTCTAATCTCCATATCTGTATATCCATCCATCTGCATATTTCCATCTGTATCTTAGACTTACCGTCTCCCAAATAAAACTTTTATGTGTTTACCTTGTTTTCCCCATCAGTAAAACAACCCTCCCAATTTTCAGCCAAAAGACAATCTGTTATCTTCCTTTTTCTACCTTTAATATTCAATCCATTCATAATCTCTTGTTGATTTTAATTCCAAAATTTATTTCAAATACGTATACATCTCTTAGCTTGCCTGCTTATACTCTACTTCACGTGAGATGTAGCCATAACCTCCTAACTGGTTCCTTTGCTTATACTAATCTCTACCCCTTCAATTAATTTTTCACAAGTAGACTAGATAATTTTTCTTAAAATGCAAATCTGATAATTTTGTCCCCTAATTCACAGATTAAGGTGGCCTCACAATCCACTTAAAATAAAATTCAAAGTCTTTCCATGACTTAAGCATTTATCATTGGCCTTTGCCTAATCTCACATTTCATCCACAGACTTCTAGCTCTTAAAACTCTAGACACATTAATCTTCAAACAACTCAAGGCAACAGCTCTTTCTTTGAGTCAAGGCCTTTTCACTACTGTTTGTATATCTGCAAATTATTTTCTCCATCCATGCATAGTTAGTTCTCCTATATATTTTAGATCAGCAGAATCTATATTTTCACATCAAAGAGATAATCTACAAATTAGCCTTTCCTATTTTCTTTCTCAAGATTCTGTTAATGTTGTTTATAGAAATTCTTACAATATGTGTTTACTTTCTTAGTTTTTGGTCTTACATAGTTCAAAAAATTTATCAAAACTGATTTTTTTCATTTATTGTCATGTTTTCTATCTTCCTTACTGGATTTCAGAGTTAAACATTTTTATTTTATTTTTATAATTTTAATCCAAGTCCCTGCAATAGTCAATGTCTCATAGCAGGTACACAATAATTTTTGTTAAATACATAATTGAAAAAAATTGATTAACATATTATTATTTTATCTGGTAAAAAGAGAATCTATATTTTAAAGGCTTTTAAACATATTTTCAGTTTTTTTATATTATTATTTAGTAAAGAGAAATAAAATTAAATTTGGCAGGGATGGAAGATACAATTTTTGAAAGCATCAGTGTTTGCTGATATGGGCAATTGTGGTGACTCCCAAACATTATGGTTGGTAAATTTCTATTGTAATGATAGAGTGTTATATTAACATTATGTGATAAGGTATAAAGAAGAAAAATAAACAAATGGGCAGATACATCTGTTTAATGGTTTTAAAGTAAAATATCATTCCTGTTTGTGTGGTGATTCAGTAACTTCAGAGATACTCCTTCCTATCAGATTTGTTGATAGATTATAACTACCTATTCTAGTTGGAATAGTAAAATAATATCTTCTTACTATCTCGTTCTGTCCAAAAGGGTTAATTGATTTTCTATAAACATCACTTTTGGTAAGATACTTTCCTTTTCAAATATCACCCTCCCATAGTTTTTCATTCACTCAAACTAAAGTACCAAATCCTTAGCCTCGTGCACAGGGTCTTCTATAATTGGGCTACAGCCTGTCTTTCCCAGATCTGAGCTCTTCACAGTCCCAAAAGAATCTTCTGCTCCTGTTGAACCCAAACATATGCCATTTCCCTAGTAACCTATATCTCTGAACATATATTCTAATGTATCTTACCTCAAATACCCTATTCTCCCATTCTTTCTCCATCTCTCTGGCTTTTTAAAAAGTTTATGCACATTTTAAGTTTCTACTCAAATGCTACCTTAGCTTAAAGAGATTTGGCTTTCCTCTAAACTTGTCAAATCACTCATTTTATTTTTATTTTAGCACTAAAAAAAAACACACATCTTTGTACCCTTGTTGAAAATAGCTCAAATGAAGCATACGTTCTCCTTCACTTCCCTTCCTAAAGGTAATAACTATTATTAATTTGGAGTACATCTTTAGAAAGCTTTTGTTAGGTACCATACAAAGTTTAAATGCAGATATTCCCATCTTTTCATACAATTAAGTTAACGAATACAAAATTACAGTTAGGAGGAATAAGTTTTGGTGTCCTAGAGCACAGTAGAGTGACAGTCAGTGGTATTATGGTGTATAGCCAAATAACTAAAAGAATTCTGAATCTTCTCACCACAAAGAAATAATAAATGTTTGAAGTTACAGATATGCTAAATACCATTATTTTCATCATTATACAATGTACACATGAATCAAAACATCACACTGTGCCCCATGTCATTTATGTATTATTATATATTATTGTGCAATCATGTAACAATTAAAAACAAAATTTTAAACAATCATATCTTGCTGATTCCAAAACTTGCTTAGTCACTTAGTCATGTGTCTCTGGTATGATTTTATATGAGAATGTATAAATCCCCTATTTATTTAAATCTTGCATAATATTTTTTACAATGCATATAATAATGGCTTATACTGATGGACATTTAGAATGTTTCTATACATATGTATTATTGCTAAGCAAACAGAGAACACTTTTTTGTACATAATACTTCTATTAATTCAATAAGTATTTGTTGAAGTGTCTTCTAAACTCTTGACATAAATCACCGAAACAAACATAAAAGACTGACATGTAAAGTAGTCAGAAGACTCATTGAGATAGTAAGATTTAAGCAAAGGCCAAGGGAGGTAAAGAAGTTAGCTGAACAGATAGATATATGGGAAAGAACACTCTAAATTGAGAAAAGAGAATAAATCTTTGAACACATAATGTGTTGAAAGAATATCAAAGAGATCCACATGGCCCAAGCAGTGAGCAATAGACTAGTAGGAGGAGAAAATGTCAGAGGGTCTAAAGAGTTTAGGACTTTTAGAACATTTAAAAATCTTTGCCTTTTATCGTGAGTGAAATCTATATCCATTGCAAAGTTTTGAAGAGGAAAAAAAAAATAAGTGTAATTTCTGTATCATATTATATGCCTATTCTAAACTCTGCCAGATTGGCCTCTGAATTTTACAACATTTTACATGTCCATTAAGAGATGTCATATGAAAGCATATCTTTTTCTTCATCCTAATATATTTGGGCTATTTTAAATGTATTTAATATTCTTTTCTAATCTGATTTATGTTATATTGCATATCTCCATTAATTAGAAGAGGGTAGGCATGATTTTATACATTTATTGCCCATTTTTATATCATCTCCACCTGAATCATTTATTTTATATTGATAATCTTCAGCTTTTTAAATATATTGATATATAAACCCCCAACACATTTTTAAAGGCACAAATTACAAAGGCAAAAAGTGATTTTGCCTTTTGTCTTTACTTTTCTCTGATTAATTCTACACCCCACTAAAGTCTTAGCAGCTTATATTCAGTACAGAAAAACTGAGTCTTTGTTCAAGGGTTAATAAATGAAATACATGGTTCCTTTATATGAAAAACAAAGACCTCTAGTTTTTGTTATTAAAAACTCTCTATTATGCAGCTTTCAATTTATAAAAATAAGATGCCCTATTTGTTTCTTTTAATCAATGTATGTTTAATTTACATTCTGTTATAGCAATAATAATCTATTTTATTTAAGATAAAATATATGCAGAAAATAACTGAATCTTTTTTTACCATGTATCCTTTTTCCTTAAGTTACTATCTTTAAAATACTCTATCCTATCATTTTTGAAGATATATTCTTTAGATGTTTTGGGGAAAAGATCAAGTGCTTTTGTGATCTATTATGTTAAAATTCATAGAAAATATAGCCATTCTAGTGGCAAAATAGTGCAATAAATCACCCAATGCTGTATATAAAACATGCTTTTTTAAAACAAAAAGATATTATTGATCAAGCATAAATAGTGCAAAGATACAGAAGAATGAAGGAAATTAGAGAATAAAATCAAACTGTAAAAATCAAATAACATACTAAATAGAAGAAAGCGAGGGCTATTAATTCTTAATCAGTTATTTCTATGGCACCTGGTATGCTATCAAAAATAAATTTTTACTCACTTTTAGTGAAGAACATATAATTTAGGCTTATTTTATAAAATCCAGGGAGAAACATAAAAAAGAACTGTCACTCAAAAGTGAGGTAATGTCAGAGAAAAAAACGGAATAGCATCTGTGAAAATTAAATAGACTGCTATATGTAGTTACTTACAGGGGAAATATGTGATTTTATCCTGAAATATATTTTCCTTATTTTATGGATTATAAGGTAATGATTTAATAGTCTCCTAAATTAGGAGTTAAGGGTAAAAATTAGTTTAATTTGTGTCACCTTTGAGCTAATTACATATTAGTGTAAAAAAAATCACTTTTTCTCAATATATAGCCAAATGGCATGACATATGTTTGATAAAAATTGCTGATTTTTCAGCTAGGTACTTTAATGATGAAGAAACCGGGCTTCATGTGAAATAGTGTCATTAAATATGTAAATTTAAGATTCTCCATTGATTTCAGTATTTTGGTAGTATACATAACATAACAGTGAACATAAAAGTCACACTTAGGATCCTTTTCTTGCTTTGAAAACAGTATGGAGATTCCTCAAAGAACTAAAAGCAGGCCTACTATTAGACCCAGCAATCCCACTACTGGATATTTACCCAAAGGAAAAAAAACTATTTCACCAAAAGGACACTTGTATTCGAATGTTTATTACAGCACAATTCACAGTCACAAAGATATGGAATCAACCCAAGTGCCCATCAATTAATGAATAGACTAATAAAATGTGGTGTACGTATACCATGAAGCACTACTCAGCCATAAAGAAATTAATTAATACCTTTTGCAACAATCTGGATGGAATTGGAGACCATTGTCCTAACTGAAGTATCACAAGAATGAAAAAGCAAACACCACATGTACTCACTATTAAAATAAAACTAACCAATCAGCACTCATGTGCACAGATGAAAGTAAAATGCAGCAGAAATTAAGCAGGTGGGAGGAGGAAGTAGAGCATGAGTAAAATCATACCTAACGAGAACAATGTACACTATCTGGGTGATGGGTATACTTATAACTTTGACTCAAGCAGCACAAAAGCAATCTACTTAACCAAAACATTTGTACCCGCATAATATTATGAAACTTAAAAAAATAAGGTAGAATAGCATACCTGAATGAAAAATTGCCACAACCTCACAATAAATAAAATAGCTAAATAAATAAATCAGGATCCCATGACAAAAAACTATTTTATTAAGAGAGTTCCATTTGGTTACCTACAGGTTGCCACCCACACAGTTAACATCAAGAAAGTTCCAGGCCACATATAGAAAGAGCAATAATTTTCTAAAAGTGTTTGTGTTCCCAATTAATAATTTCTTAGGTCTCTTTCTTCCAGTCCATCTTCTAATATTAATGCCATAGTAATCTTTTTGTTTTATTTGTTCATAATATTCTTCTTATAACAATACTTCTTCTTCCATGTTAATCCTGAAATATCCTCAATTATAGATTTTATACACCAGAAGGAGAAATCTACTTTACTTTCCTATCTACATCTTTTAGGGGCATATTCAGGTTTGTGGGTCTTGAAACGTAGGGATTCCATTTTTAGAAAAAAGAAAGTGATGAAAAAGTGAATATTTATATGAAAGAAAAAAATGATTCAAAGTTTTAACAAACTAATAAATACAATCATTTTCAAATTTAGAAAAGTAGGTAACATTTTCTTAATAAATTATCTGATATACATTTTTGTTATTAATAATGGTTTAAAGATGAATATGTGAAGAATTTTTGGAGGGGAACATTAGTTTCTTTAGGTCATCTCTCTGTAGTGTTGATGACTTCACTGCCATTTTTTCTGGAGTTCCAGAGTTTTTCAGAATAAAACATATAAGATGCTGAATAACATGGTCTGAAACATTGGACTGCTTAGGACATATGGCAACACAAAATGGACGTGTTCATTTTTTGTTGCACTGTTACTAATGTTTTGCTGTAAAAAAATACAGAAATCCCAATAAATTACATTTTGTGAGATTCTCCTCATGAAAGAAAAAATGTATGATATGGTTATGACTACTGCATCTTTTTTAGACATACATAAGAGAACATCTGTGTTGACAAGATGAGACTAGGCGTTCATGACAATTGAATCCTCTGCTTACAATTTGTGTTCTTAACTGAAAAAGTTTTCATGTACTATTTTCTGGTTGTGTATATTTCAAGCCTTGTTTCTCTTCCACAATCAGATATTTCAGCTGCTGAGCATATAGAACATGCTCATTTCCTGATTAGATTACTGGCCTTATACCACCATATAATAATATCTGGGAAGCTGGTATAGCTGGTGATAGGAATATACCATTCCACACCTCAGATGGTATAAAGTAACATAATTGAATGTGTACTATATATGTATATCTCATTGCATCTGTATTAAACATAACTTCAACTCGAGTTCCTCTTTTTTAAGGATCACCAAAATTCTACTACAATAATAGTATTAGACACAAAAGGAAGCACCTTTGAAGGATGTCAGAACGGAAATAAATTGCAACCTTAAAGTTTTAAAATTTTACTTTTTCGAATATTGCAAAAATTCAAACCATGTGAACACATTGATAAGACCCTTCCCAAAACCTTGAAAGGAGTTTGTGCAATGGAAGGGTCCAGAATTTAAGCTAAATTAGCTTAATGGGAAATCGGCCTCTATGAGCCTGTTTAAGGGGGATTAAAACAAAATCTAGAAATAAAACTGTTTTTTAAAACAAATGAATGCTGTTATGCAGAGTCTATTCATTAAAAGTTCTCTTACCTTGAAGACCTGAAACAAGGTCTTGCAGAATAGACATGTTTTTTAAAAAACCTGAGTTATCAGACATTTTAATTAATAATAATAGGGTTATTAATTTATGGCAATATGACTAAGTACTACAGAATTGGAACCTTAACAATATCAGACATAATTATTATAGAGAGGAAAATCTCTGATCCCAGAATTAAGAGAATTGGTTTTTCGTCCTATTTCTCCCTCAGGCCGGTGTCTTAATCTTCCCGCTAAGAGCAGGGAAATTAATGTGTAAAAAAAATTGGTCTACACCTTTTCTGGACCCTCTAAGATATTCTCTACAAATCCTTGCTGTGCTTATTTTTACAGTTTCTAAAATTCTGGAAAGAAAATTATTAAAGGGGTTGAGAAATAAGAATTGTTCTAAGTGGGATAGAGAGGGATAGATAGAAAAAAATCAGACAAGAATAGAAAGCATCATGAAAAGAGAGTGAATGCTGAAGAAAGAACACTTTTGGGTCAGCAACATAATCAAGTTCTGAAGAGTAAAAGAGAAAAAATATGTATAAATGTAACATGGGGATATTAAAAAATGAAGTTATAAAGAGAGCTGTTGACTACAGTGAGACAAGACAGGAAAGCAAGACTTGGATCTCTAACTCGATCTTCCAGCTAGCAGATGGACTAGATCTGGGAATAGGATAGCACAGTCTACTTCAGGTTATGAATGGCCAAACAAACAGAGCATGATACCCAGGGGGTGTGAGGTTGAATTAGAGATGCAAACCAAACAACATAACTGACACTAGAGTTCTCTTCTGTCGCTACAGATGTCTTAATAAATAAGCATAGCAGGAAACCAGGTGCCATTTGCACATGGTGATCTACAATGACATTGAGTTAAGGGTGGCAGGATCTGTCAGTAAGAGGTCGGTCCCAGTTTTTGCACTAGCAACGAAATTTTAAGAGATCCATCAAAAAGTAAATGACAAAATAGGGCCTCAGGCATAACCCGGGGATTGGACAGTTACCTGCTTATCAAGATACGCTAAGAATAAAGATCCAGTTATCAAAATCAGGTATAATGTGAAGATAAAAATCTCAAGTGTGTAGCTGAAGGCCAATGACCAGACCTTTAGGAGAAGCTCAGGCTGTTAGTCTCCACCTTCTCACAGTGGTGTCCAGTCCTTTCAAAACAGACACCTGAGAGTAAATCTTGATTATACAGCTCGCTGGCTACATATCATTGAGCAAGTGCTTAATTTCTCTGTATTTGTTTTCTTACTTGTAAAATGAGAATTATAAAGGTAACTGGGTTGTTATGAGGATTAAATGGGATTATGTGTATAAAGTATTAGGAGAGAATGTGACATTTTGAAAACAATCATTGAATGGTTTCTTTTGTTATTTCTCTTGTTACTATCATTAAAAACTTAATTTTGGTAAAAAGGAATGGTATGTAACTGACTGGTGGATGGCCTCGAGGAGAATGACATTGATGGGCAAAGAAAATAGATTTAGTGAAACCAGGCTCCAACTAAAAACCATTGTCCAGAAAACGAGCAAAATGAGAGCTGTGACCACGGTGAGAGCTTAGATAAGAAAGTAAGTGGGTAAGCTCTTCCTCTGAAACAACATGTTAGTGCCTACCAAATAATTGGTCATTTCAAACCAGTACTAATTGATCAACACCAAGGTGCTCACGTGGTAGTAATACTCACTGGGTGCTGGTCAGGTGGGGAGGTGAGGGCTAGAGTGGGTGGGGTGAGTAAACCCACAGATAATGGAGACGGGGTGCCCTGTATGGGGGAAGAGCATGCTTGTGGCCCTGGTTTCAGTGCAGCAAATGCATTTCATGCAATCGAAATGTTTGTACCCCCATAATATCCTGAATAAAATAATAATAATAATGATAATAATAATAATTAGTTATTTCTGATCCTAAGCACTAACCCAGTAGAGACAAATACATTTAACCTTTCAGATCCACTCTGGAGGAAAGGCATTCAGATTTAACATAATCTCAGGATTTCTGACTCACATGAAATGACCAATTGTGTCTGAACATGGATAGATACAGCCTACGATGCCAGGAAATACAGTGGGGTAAATTAAAAGATTAAGCTGGCATAACAACTCCAGGCAAGGGTGCAAAGTATGAAAATAAGTTCTGCCTTTTGCAATAATCTAATAAAAATATCATGATCACAGCTATACTCTACAAGATAAAACCCTGTCTTTGCTTCTCAGCAGCTCTGCGACATAGGGCAAGTTATGCAACCTCTCTGAGCCTCAGTGTGTGCATTGTAAAATGGACCTAATAAAGTTACCTATATCACAGGTTTATTGTGAGGACTACATGGGTTAACATAAGTAAAGTACTTAGAACAGGATCCAGCACATAGTAAATTCTATGTAATGTTAACTCATACATTGTTGGCACCAGAACAGGGACATAGACCAACGGAACAGAACTGAGAACCCAGATATAAAACCATCCTCATATAGCCATCTAATCTTTGACAAAGTAGACAAAAACATACACTTGGGAAAGGAATCCTTATTCAATAAATGGTGCTGGGAAAACTGGATAGCCACATGTAGAAAACCGAAACAGAATTCACACCTTTCACCTCTCACAAAAATCAACTCATAGTGGATAACAGACTTAAACCTAAGGCATGAAACTATAAGTATTCTAGAAGAAAATGTCGGAAAAACTCTTTTAGATATTGGCCTAGTCAAAGAATTTATGAAGACAACCCCAAAGGCAATCATAGCAACAACCAAAATAAATAAATGGGACCTGATCAAATTAAAAACCTTCTGCACAGCCAAAGAAACTGTCACGAGAGCAAACAGACAACCTACAGAATGGGAGAAAATATTCTCATGTTACACATCTGATAAAAGACTGATAACTAGAATCTGTATAGAGCTCAGGAAAATCACAAAGAAAAAATCAAACCCTATCAAAAAGTGGGCAAAGGACATGAACAGAAACTTTTCAAAAGTAGATAGACGAATGGTCAACAAACATATGAAAAAATTCTCAACATCTCTAATCATCAGGGAAATGCAAATCAAAACCACAATGAGATATCACTTATCTCCAGTGAGAATGGCCTTTATCAAAAAGTCCCAAAACAATAAATGTTGGCATGGATGCGGAGAGATAGGAACACTCCTACACTGCTTGTGGGACTACAAACTAGTGCAACCTCTGTGGAAAGCAATATGGAGATACCTCAAAGAGATACAAGTAGATCTACCATTTGATCCAGCAATCCCATTACTGGGCATCTACCCAAAAGAACAAAAGAACAAAAGACATTCTGTAAAAAAGACATCTGCCCTAGAATGCTTATAGCAGCATAATTCACAATTGCAAAGATGTGGATACATTGTTTCTCAAGAATGATTATTGCCTATGACATCGATTTCTCTACTTTTGAAATTCAAAGACTGATAAAATTCCCCCAAAACATATTTGCTAACCAATATAGGTTTAATAAATTTTTATTTTGTCAAACAAGGATTTTTTAAAATGAATTATAATTTTATATCAGTGTCATTCATAGAATAAGGACATTTTATTTGCAAAATGTTAAGAACCTAAATCAAAGTAAGAACAGACATTATCTCTAAATAAAGATTGTTCTTTAAATAGACCAAATTTAGTACATGGAAAACTCTGTAGTATAATGTTTATGTTTTCATTTCCTAATTTTATCTCAGACCCTTGAATCCTTCATCATAATCCACTTTATTTGGCACAACTCTGCTAGTCCCCTTGGCATTACAAGTGATTTCTAAAATTATACTGGAAAGTTTCAAACATAAATTTTCATGTTAAATTAATAGGCAACTCTGGGGAAAACAAAGCAAACAGTATGAGCAGGGTCAAACCTTCAGCATAAAATGTGGAAGGGCTCCAGTCATAAAGTCAGGAAGTTGGGGATCAGGTAAGTTAATAAAAATTATATATCATTCAGTGAAAAGTGGCTGAATTTTGGAACTCATTATGCTTGTAAGCACTGAACAATTTCTGCTGCAAACAGAAATGGAAGCAAGTGTGTGGAAAATCAAACTCTACATATTCTGTGATAAATAACAGATGTGGAGCTATTTAGGTGAAATGCATAGAACGGATTCAATGGTGAAGCAGATGCAGATGTATTTTGGACATATGTACTTAGGCATTTAGAATAAGAACAGGGTAGGAGAGCAGTTTAAAAAACACACATTGGCCCTGATGTTTACCTGTACCACTAGGAATCAGGGTCTTCGGAAGATACATAGAAGATGCCTCGTTTTGTATCCTATAACTGAAATGGAAGTATCCCAAGGATGGCTTTGAATTGTTTATGTCATGGCACTGCCTCATGAGCAAAGCGCTCCAAACACTAAATGTCACTGCAGTTAAATAGAGAATATGAGTTACGGAAGAGAACATTAGAAGCTGCAGCAATAAACTGCAAGTGATAAAGTAATCAACTCAGCCAAAACTTTGTGTTGCAGAACCCACTTTTTTCCTCAAATTCTATTAAAACATGACTACAAATGTTTATAAGGTATCCTTTCACATTACTACATACTGACAA
Source organism: Indri indri (assembly GCA_004363605.1). NCBI lineage: Eukaryota > Metazoa > Chordata > Mammalia > Primates > Indriidae > Indri > Indri indri. Next base: position 15,649 of record RJWJ010010413.1, on the reverse strand, counting down.
AGAGGCTTAAGATGGAATTCCCTAATCTCAGTAACTACTAATACATTTATAGTCTTCAACAATAAAAAGCAAAATAATTTCTTGAATTTTCAATGTGTGAATACAATACTATATGAGAATGTCAATGAAGTATGATGTTTATTATTTCCACTTCAATTAAATATGGAGAAATTAATATTTGCTTTGATGTTTCTTCAAAAATATTTAAGAGCAGGTCAGGAAGGACATTAGGTGGCCAAGACTCACAGATAAATCTCTGAGCAACAATTAATTTATTCATTCAACAAGACTTCATTATTATCTACCATACATGACATAAATCATTCTTGTGGTAGAGCTGGTGACACATCAGAGATCAAACCATAATTCCTGCCCTGAATGATCTCTTAGTTTATGATATTTCATGGGGGAAAATGCCAAGTCATTTATCATTATCAACACAATGATTGAGCCATGATCAGGGTGTTTCAGCAGTAGAGTAGGAGATACCCAAAACAGACTGTGTGGGTGGACAATTACCAGGTGCTCCTGGAAAAGAATGCTCTTTGGCAGCAGTAACAGTGTGGGAGAGGAGGAAAAGTGTAACTTGCCACAGCTAGAAGATATGGCACATGCAAATGTACGGTAGGAAGAATAAGTGGTATTTGCAGGGTATAGTAATATTTCAGTGTGTGGGTGAGTAGGGTGAGTGCAGAGTGGAGGTAAAGGATGAGAAGAGATAATTATTAGGCTTGTATAAGATTCTAAAGAGCTAAGGACTTTTACATTTGCTCCTAGAGTGATAGGCAGACACTTGCCATGCCCCTAGTGTTCACCTGAGCGTTAGGGTGTAAGGTGCAAAACACTTTTCAAAAGAAAATGAGAAAAATTTTGTTTTATCAATGGCAGCTTTGGTAAGAAAGTTGCATTTAGGGTATAAATATATAAGCTTAGGGTAAAGATGGGCCCTAGAAAATATGTCAAGAGACCAGGACCCTGTGAGAGAACATAGTCAACAAGGCGTTCCTTGGTGGTTTTATTTTTTATTCATGTATATTCATGAAATACGAGTGCAAGTTTGCTACATTGATATATTGCATTGTGGTGAAGTCAGGGCCTTCAGTGGAGCAATGCACACTGTACTCGCCAAGCAACCTGCCATCATCCAACCCCCTTCCTACCCTCATCCTTGTGTCCAATTTAGCCCAGGGACTTATATAGATAGAAACACCTAATATAGATTGTTTGTGTACTGTGTTAGGATGCCATATATCCCGCTCTGATAACTCAAAAATCCTCAGTAAAAACTCAGAGACATATTTCTTTGTTGGAATGGTATTTACAGGGAGTAAAGTGAATAAAAGAAAAATAAACTACTACAGTGTATGAATAGAAACTCTTCAAATGTAGGAATTCAAAACCAGGTATTATAACAAAAACAGAAGTCTTGAGAACCCTTTTTAATAGAAATATTCATGGGGGAGAGGGTGGTGCTGAGTCCTTCACATTTGTAAGATGGTAGCTTGGGTCTATCTCAAAGATAACTAGGATAAGGATAACTCCTAATTAATTGAGGATTGGGGGCAGCAGGTGTCTGACCCTTGAGCCATACCATAATAAACTGTATCACCATAGGAAGCTTAAATGTGCTTCTGAGCCATTCAAGTAGAAAGAGGTTAAAGACTCTTGAGGCTTGTGCAGAATTCTGTGTAGTGAGAGCGGATGTTAAAGAAGGGGCATGAAAAATCCAAAAGGCTAATTGAAACAGAAGCTGGGACGAGATAATGGTCAACATTCTAAAGGTAATAAAAAGATGATCTTTCTCCATACCTCAAATAGAATTTACCTTTTTTAAAACTAAATACATGTTTCTTCCATTTATTGAAAAGGACAAGAGGAAAATAAGTTCTAGAACATGTCTCTGCAATTGGAGATTGGGGACATATGGAGGCAGCACTCAAAACTGCGCCTGCATAGGGACCCTGGTTCTGTGCACAGGAGTGTCTCTCCTTTCTGCTGGACCCTGAGAGTTACCCCAAAACAAAAGCTATTATAAACGGACATTTTGATTTTGCACCTGCTGAAATATTTACCCTCAGCTGTGACTCAACAATTAGACAGCTGTCTCCCATAGAAAAAAACTTGGATAAGTGGGGCAAACACACACACAACAAACATATGCATAGAAAACATAATGAAATTCATTAAATATATCACGTAGTATGACAGAGGAATGTGAGAGATATGAAAGTGAAGGTGGTGTGTCTCCTGCTTATAAACTTCGTATTACCAGGCAAAATAACACACACGCACACAGGGTAAAATACAGGAAGTATTGACTTTTTAGGAGAAGCACATAGGCATCCAAACTGGGAGTAAACACCAGCAGGTACAAAAATCAGGGAAGGCTTCATGGAGGCAACATTTAAGAATGACCATTGCTTTATGTTAACCCAGAAATAAAATCTCATACAAATAGTTTATTTCAGTGGTGATCCCATGAAGCCCTAGTTGGGCTGTTGGGAAGTAAGATAGAGAGGGGAAGGAAACCAGTAAACTTGCCGTAAGAGCAGATTGACACTTGAAAAATGGGAGCAATACAGCTGGAGATCTCTGCTGGATGGCAAAAAACACAACTCAGAATTGTGCTACCATAAGGTCAAGGAAACCAGGGTAGTTTTTCCTCCAACTCCTCTCTGACATTGACTGAGCATTGTTTCTGTGGACTTAACTTCCAAAAGCTTCCAGCATGCCAGTACACTGGGCACAGCCACATATATTATCTGCAACAGCAATGAAAATTAGATTAGGCCTAAGGAAACTGGAGGGAGAAATCTGTAGGAAAGAGGGAACATTATAAGCAAATGCACATAGATGAGAAGGCTCAGGGGAAACCAAGAGCCATATGCAAAGTAGTTGTGAAGGCTGAAGGACATAGAAAGAAGTCAGGGTGAAATAGGATTGGAAAATGATCATCTAGAGGACTAGGTTTAAAAGTTCAAATTTTTTTCCTGTAGGCAATTAGGACCAAAAGACAGTTTTGAGCAGTAAAGTGATGTAAACAAAACAAATATTCACAAAAATCGGATTGGTGAGCAGGTAGAGAATGTAAAAAAAAAGAAGGAAAAAGAGGACTGATTGGGAGACCTGTTTGAAGGCTATTGAAAACATCCTAGAGAGCAGTTTTGAAGATTTAAATTGGGAAAAAGTCAGAAGAAATGAAGAGAAGGAGAAAAAGGAGAAGTATTATAGAGGGAGACTTTCAGGATGCTTTATGTTTTGATGTAGAACATAAGCCAAAGGAAATGAGCACTATGTGGGGCCATTCTAAGAGCAAGATGTGGATCTTGCATGCTGAATGGAGGTAAATAACAAAGGGATGGTGGGTTCTGTTTTGGTCTTCTGTGTTTGCAATGCCAGGTGGACATTCAGACAAAGAAAATGTGAGATTGATCTTGTTAAACCTATTTAAGGAGATGAGCTTATCAGCTGAGGGACAGTGGTAATTACAAGAGGCACTTCTAGCAAGCAGGCGATGTGTGAGTGCCATTGAGGAGAAATAAAAAGTATATGCGTGAGATCTGATAAACCAAATGTCCCTAGTTAAAGGCAAGGGACCATGTTGGGCAGTGCTGAGAGATGAAGCACTATTTCTTGGGTGTACTGCCTTTCTACCAGAAGATGCTGACAGGAGACCGAAAAGGGAAATTAACATTCCCATTCTTTGTACACATTGGCGTTTACAAACAATGGATGACCGATTCATACTGCTTGACTGGTAGTGGAGGACCAAGGAGAAAAGGACAAAAGGTACAGAAGAGAGAAAAAAATGAAAACTATAAAAAAATATAAAAGACAAGGAGAAGAACAGTATCCAGAGTAAATTCTCCCCTCCAGGCATGCAAAAGGAAGGGCACAGAGTTGCTAATGCCCTTCTGGCAGAAAAGGAGCAAGGCTCATTATTTCACTCTTTCTAAAGTTGCTCCCAGCTTCCCTGTGCTGCTTCTGTAGCACTAGACTTGCTTAGATAGCAAACATGTCAGAAGGTTTGTTAATGTTTTTTGAAAGATTGCCCTAGGCCCTCTCCTTCACAGAGTAAGATTAACAGCACCCTGAATGTGCCTCCTCAGTGGGAATGCATCTCTAATCCAACCCAGACTTCTGAGTGTCCTGGGCCTCATTTAACCACTTCATCTCCTACAGGAGGAGAGAAAAGGTCAAGGGACTGGAGGTAGATGTCTCATTGTCAGGGAGTGAAAGAAGGATCTTGAGTTCCTATACTCTGCAGCATTGATGAGTTAGATTTCTTACTCACGCTTGGAATTTATTAACTGGAAACATTTTGCTGTGAGGCCAGTGATAATAGAACTCCCTATCCGACACAATCGTAATGATTGGTCAGGAACTTTACAAACCCAGTCTCAAATAATATTCACAAACTCTGCATGAAAGACATTATTATCTTTGTTTTACAAATGTGAGAATCAATGCAATTTACTTGCCCAAGTCACAAGGCTAATAGTCTAAGGTGAGTTTAAACCCAGATCTACCTGACTCTAAAGACCATATTTTTCCCACCCCAGAAATGCATCTTGAACTTTGGACTGTTGCAACGATTGTCATGATAAAATAAAGGAGTTGAACTTAATGAACACTGTATATGAGTCCATGATTTCCTTATTGCTTAAAAGACCATGTTTCTAAGATTCTGTGATCTTGGGAGCTTTCTCAAACATTCACTCATAGAGAGATTCTAAAGCAATTGACTAGCTTAGAAAAAAAGAAGGCTAAGAATGTTCCTACGTTTGCAAGTTAAGAAATGAGAAAGGATGTGTTTCTCTTGAGCTTCCCAAGTCTTAAGAATGCTCACTCTCTTATGGCTCCTGTAGTTTCTATTTATAATGTCCCTACCTTTCTTCCCTCATGTTCAGGAGAAAGTAGCAGGAACACAATAAATATTAGATTATTGATATATCTTTTTCATAAATTATCTAGCCTGTCTGGTCTAATCGTAGTCTTAAACGTGTTTTAGATTCATGGATGTCTTTTCTTCATCAAACAGAAATGAGCTATCTAGTTTATAATAGGGATAATTAGTTTCATTTTTAACACATCTTAAATAATTAATAGACTGTATATGTGTAATGTTGATATTAATATAAAATGTTTAACCTTCACTTTCCTCTCCTCAAAATTCATACTATATTTCAATTTATTTTGTTCTGTATACCATTATTAAGTTCACTAAACATCACAAAGCTAATTTGATGTGATTTTATGGTATTTTTCCAGGAATAAATTGCATTTTTGAAATAAGAAAAGGTCACTGCAAGCTAACAGGTACTTTGGTTAAAATACAAAACATCTAAATGCATGTAGAAACATTTGTAATCTTTCTTTGGCCAGAAAGAAGAGTTCTTGTACTATTACAAATTATTTCCATTGATTTTCCTTATCTACATGACATTTTAAGAAGTCCATCTCAGAATAAACACGGAAGTCAGTCTCAGAATAACTTGAAGACAGTGTTGAGTTAATGACAATTGGACATAGTTCTAAGATATTCCACATTCACCCTTTTTACTGTGAATGTGGTGAAGACTTTATGAATAATACATTACATGTTAAAAGAGAGAGGAAAAATGCAAATTCAGTGGGATTCAGTCTGTATTTATATCTTTTTTATCCAAATTAAGGAAGGTATTATACATTATGACTATGAATGGTAGAGATTATGGGAAAGCCAAGTGTATGCTCTCATTTAACTTCATAACAGCTCTTAACTACTCAGGAGATTAAATATTTTTCTAAGCTTTTTAGTTTTCCTCTTTTGGTTTTGTAACCAATATTTACAGAATTGTTTTACCTATTAGAAGACAGGCTGACAGGCCAGATGAAGAGAAGTTTTAAAGCTTATGCTGCTTCATTTCAGTACATTTTCTAGGCAGATTTCTAAACTTCTTGAGTAAAGACTAAATTAAAGTCTGTGAGCACTTAAAGGATTATCTGGGAGTTGAATGAATCACATTATTCCTGTCACACATCAGTAGGTAGCACAGAAGGTCAGCTTTACTGATTTAAGGGACTTGTTTATTTGAGAATCTTTATTTCCTAAAAATTCTTCGATAATCTGATAATTTACTGAAAGCATATTAAAGTATTTGCACTTTATGTTCCAACGTTCATTTCTACTCACATGTAGTGACAGTAATTTAAAAACTTCATTAATATAGAGCCTTGAATTTGCATAATACCCTTTTGTTTTCAAATCAGTTTTCAAAATAAGGCGATAGCTTCCAGACCATACCTTATGTAACACATATAATCACGGGAAATACTCATCTATCCATCAATCCATTCATTCAATAGATATCCAGTGACTGTATATCATGTGTATATAATAGTATATAAGGCAGACACAATCCCTATAGCTAGGAGTTTATATTCCAGTGGTGGAGACAATTAAACTAAGGATTGCAGTCTTAGGGAAGGATTCTGATGAGTAATTACACGTCTCAACAAGTACACATCGGAGAGAGACCTATAGACCTATAGCTTTTCCTCCATGTCCCATGATTCTCTTACAGGTCGGGGACAAATTCTAACAGTTTCACAACTTGAAAAAGAATGAGAATGATAAAACTGGAAAAAGTGAATATTAATCTTGCCATACTTTTTAAAAATGAAGCATTTAAAATTGGTTATTTTTTTAATACTTAACATGAAAACCATAGAAAGTAAATAAAGTACAGCTCCAAGAGGGAAGATACAGCTGTGGTTTTATTCAACAATTTGTATCTATCTCAATATGTGACATATATTAAGGGCTAATTAATATTTTTAAAAGAAACAAATTGAATAAAATAGCTTTTAAAAGTACTGAAATTTTTCTATTCGTATGTCTCAGTCCCATGATGTTTTATGAAATGTAACTTGTCTACATTACTATTGTTGCTACATAAGTTAATGGGCATTGAATACCTAGTATTACATTAAAAATGTTAGCACATTATGAGAAAGGTATGCTATAATATATTAGCAAATGAGGCTATGAGGATCAAGGCTGAGATGTGGATTGTCAGCTGTCTGGCACTGATGAAATCCACTGTCTTCTCATGACATAAAGTTCCTTCAACTAAGGCAATAACCAAATTCTTTCTACTCATATTTCATTTTGCGACCTAGTGAAAATAAACTTGCTTAACAATAGTGGTTGTCTCCATGTAAGCTTATTGAAAATGTTACTACAATCAGAAGTTAGAAATGACAAATACCTCTCACAACTCATTTCCTAGCTAGAGGACATAACATAACACTTAGTCTAAATGCCAAGGATTCTTCTCTTGCAGAGCAGGCTTGGATGTCTAGATGTAGCACTATATCTTATTTTGCAGAAAATAGCCTTTCAAGGAAAAATAAATGCTTCTCAATGATGATATGAACTCTCTTACAAATAAATTCACACCTCATTTGTCAAGCTTAAATTAACATTGGGAGATGTGCTGTGCTTTCCAGAGGGACTGAAAGTCATGCCTTTGAGCCAACCTTGTTCTCTTCCGATAAATTTCAAAGTTAATAGGCATATATTAAAATAAAAACCCACCTAAGGACTTTCACTTATGTTAGATACTTGGGATATTTTTCTTAAAAGTAAATAATATCAGAGCTTACTATCGAGTAGTTTAGAAATAGCTGGGGATATAAAACATAAAACTCAACCAGAATATGTAATTAAATATTTGATTTTGGTACAATTACAACAGGCACACAGGGAGTACAGTATAAACAGAAAAAAAAAAAAACTAAGAGAAAGGTGTACAAAGAAAGCGGGCAATCTTCTGTGGCTTGTGGTCCATTCTTGCTTAGGAGAAAAAGAGTTGGGATTGAAATTCCCAAAGTTTGGTTTACAAACATCTAACTTTGTAAAATTTGATATTCATTTTATATACATTCCTTTGATTCATTCATCCATGGATAATATAAAAATATGTTAGATGCTTACTATGGGCCATGCACTATCCTAGGCACTGGGTAAATTTTAGAGAATAAAACATGTATGCTCCTTGCCTTTATAGGATTAGCAATGGTCAAATAAACAAGTCAAAAACAACAAAACCAATGTACATACCTACCTAGTAATCCCCTTCCCACTCCTCCCTTTCTCTCTCTCTCTTAATAGATAGATATTTATACACATGTGTATGAGTGTGTGCAACATGTACATGTTTATATATATTTACAAATTGTGCTAAATAACCTAAAGAAAATGAACAAGAAACAATAAGAAAAAGATATAGACAGACCCTACCTAGAATGGTCAGGGAATTTGTTGCTGAAAAGTAACAAAAAAATTTTGAAGAATGTAAGAACACCCGTTTTGCAAAGAGTAGAGGCTTTGGAATTCTAGATAGAGGGAAGAGCATATGTGAAAACTCTGAGATCAGAGCAGTTTGGGGTGTTCAAGGACATTAAAGGATTTTCTGCACCTAGAGAAAAGGAGAAGGTATTGCAACATGAGCTGGCAGGTCAGGCAAGGATAGGATCATGTAGAGCTTTATGAGACCAGGAAAATCAATGGTATTCTATTATTATTCCATTATCATTCTATTATTCTAAGCATAAAAAAGAAATTAATGTTAGAGTAATTCATGATTTCAAAGATTTTGATAGACTGTAAGTGAAAAATAGTTTGAGGGAAGTTTAGAGTGGAAGCATGAGGGAACCTCTTACAGTATGCCAGGCAACTGTAATTAGTGTTGAGATAACCCAATTCCACTTTAAAGGGTCTATTGATTTACCTCGTATTTGAACTACAGCCTCATTTTCTCAGTGATCACAGGATGAAAAACAAATTTCAAGGTCATGTCTAACGTGAAGGTGGGACTGTATCACAATTTCTAACCTTCGGAGGCAGGTTTCAAAAGGTTGGCTAACTTCCTAGAAATCAGCTAAAAGGCCATGATATATATGATACATGAACAACATTTCTGGGTTTATATTTTTTCTCGGGTTTAGATTTTTTAGGTGAAAATTGCAACATTATATTTCCCCTGCTATATGAGGAAAAGGGAAGATTCTATCTAAAAGAGGATGGAGGCTAAAATTACAACCATCACAATAGTAGTGGATAGTAATGAATATATTTGTTATATATTTTGGAGGCAGAAAAGCTAAAACTTTATCAGTCTGTCACTTGTATTCACCATGAAATTTTTCAATTCCATTATTTATGATGTCCTTTTAGATTTATAAATTCTGTAAAAACTATGAGAGTTGTAATAAAGAATATTAGAATCTTAGATACCACTAAGAAAGCTTTAGTGCTACTTCTGCACCAAATAAAATTTTTCTCAGTCTGATTATACTGGCAGTTTTATCCATTTTTTCCTCACCTGTTAATTCGAGTTAATAAGCATCATTTTGAATTTGTTATATTTCAATCCCTAGATTGCTATATTATAATGATAGTGTTACACAGCTTTTATTGGAAGCATTTGGATTGTATTCTAAGTAATACTTTGGGATTTGAAGATAGAATTTGTAAAAATACTCACTGAAGGAGGCTGTCTTCAAGAGATCATCCACATATTGTTCATGTACCATTTCAGAAGCTGTATCAATGAAGTCATTTGGCTTTAAAAGTTTTAAACTATAAAAACTACCTTACTTCAAAAGCTCTTTCATGATCTAATGTTATTTCATGGATCTTTAAACTTCTCTTTCAATTATGCCACATAAGATAAGGAAGAATAAAATCTGTCCTTAGCATTTTGTTGATTTTTGTATGCTTTAAGAAGTATGAAAAAATTGGGAGATTTGTAAGGCAGAAAGATTGATAGTAATAATTTAATAATAGACAATCAGGTATTTTTTTAAAGCATCTTTTAAAAAGTCTTATTGTCAACACTACTGGTCACTACATATATATAAAAAAAACACACAAAGCATTCATACAGCAATTTTTATTTAAATGTAGAATTTCTATAGTGAGAGATGGGTAAAAAAATAATATTCTATTTTTAAACATAATAGTTCCATTTCAAAAATACTCTATAGCAAACTTATTTTCTGTTGAGTAGTTTTGCATTTACAAACACACTGTGCATAATGTGAAAGCACTATAATATAACAAATAAGCAAAAAATAGACTCTATGGAGATCACTTTATAATTTATATCTGAGATCATTTATGATCCCTAAAATTGCCACAAAAATTCTCAGGAAAATTGAGATATTTTCTCTTCCTTAATAGCGAATGAATTTTGAAAGCCTCCCAGTACAAAGTTCAGAAATGCCAAACACATTTCATTCTATAAGCCTGTTAAAGAAAATGGGGTCTATTTTTCACCTAGACGTTGGACCATGGCTTAAAATTAGTGTTGAGATAACCCAATTCCACTTTAAAGGGTCTATTGATTTACCTCGTATTGGAACTACAGCCTCATTTTCTCAGTGATCACAGGATGAAAAACAAATTTCAAGGTCATGTCTGATGTGAAGGTGGGACTGTATCACAATTTCTAACCTTTGGAGGCAGGTTTCAAAAGGTTGGCTAACTTCCTAGAAACCAGCTAAAAGGCCAAGATATATATGATACGTGAACAATGTTTCTGGGTTTATATTTTTTCTTGAGTTTAGATTTTTTAGGTGAAAATTGCAACTTTATATTATCCTTGCTATATGAGGAAAAGGGAAGATTCTACCTAAAATATCTGAAATGTCTCTTCCCCAATTCCACATGTAAGGCAATGGCACAAGGGGGAACCCCATTGGATCTTACATATTGAATTGTTGAATGGTGTAGGGAAGACACAGGAGAGGAAGAAAAGGGAAAGAGAGAGAACCTGAGGTAGAGATAGGGAATCCAACTCTCTCTCTCTCTCTCTCTCTTTTTTTTTGTTATTGTTGTCCTGACTGTGTCCAAGGGCAGTAGCACTTTGTTGTTTAGTAATATAAGGAAATAAATTTTGGGACAGAAGTTGCACATAAACATGTGACCTCATTTGACTATGCACTAAATAATAGAGAGGATATAAATGTCACTTTGCATATCTTAAAATAGCAAAAAACCACACGTCATGGTGATTGTCATGACTTCCCATTTACTTTGCATTTTGTTCCTTCACCATATTTTTGTTCATTTTGTTTTTGAGTTGTTATTCTCCTGGTGATTCCCAGCGAAACTGACAAAATGAAAAGGACTGGACACTTCTCTGTGAGAGCATCATAGAAGGAGCAGCTTAAGTATCTGTATTTCATCCTGTAACCAGAGCACAGGGAGAGAAGTATCCAAAGGATAAAAGAGACACTTGTGGCTAGCAAGAGAACAAGGTCACAGGTTAAGTTCTCCTGAGCAAGTGTCAAAAGGAAATAGAAGAAGAACCAGAGAGTCTGGACCCATGACAGATGCTTGGACTGAGAAAAAAAAAAAAGCTGATTTCAAGACCATAGTAACATGGGTATAATAATCCCCACTCTACAGTTATTTTGAGACTTAAAAAATATATGGAATGAATGCCCAGTACAGTGACCAACACACATTAAATAATAAGTTAATGATAAATGGCAATTCTCATCCCATAACACAATTATTTTTTAAATAGTGTCTGAATGTAAAGTAGTTTCATTAAGTGGAGGATAATTGTCAATGTCAAATAGTTCAAAATTCAAAGGAAAGAAGCATTCAAGGGATTTGTCAATTGGAAGTTTAATGGCAGTGTTAATGAGAAATGTCAGTATCAAGGTAGTTATAGAAGCCAAATTGAGGTGGTTTGGGGAGTGAATGTGTGGTACAAAAATGAGAGCAGTAAAAATAATCCTATTAAATAGATTTCAAGAACCTTTGCTTTGAATAGAAGGAGCTAACTCATTGCTTCTAAACTGTGAGCAATTTGGCAACATCTAAAGATATTTTATTCGATACAACTGTGGGTGTGTGTGCCACATATGTTAAACAACCCACAATGCACTGGATAGGCCTCCACAAGAAAAAAATTGTCTGGCCCAATATGTCAATATTGCTGAGTTTGGAAATCCTGAGCTAAAACATTCAAGGGACAGTTTGTTAATTTTAGGATGGGAAAAAAAGTGAAGGTATCTGCTAAATTAAATATATAGGAGACAGAAAGTCTAACTGAAGCAACAAGATCTTTAAGAAGGCAGGATTTGTGAATCAAAGTAGGAATTTCCCCACTCCCACCCCAATCTTCTGCTACAGCCACCTAAGGCCCCTCTAGAACCAGGTATAAAGACTAAAGTTGGTGTAGAGATGGGAACTGGGGCGGATTCTGAAGCCCCATTGGGCTTCATGGAGTCAAAAACAGGTTATGCAAGCATGTATCATGTACTACATAATGACATTTTAAACAACTATGGATCTGATACACAACAGTGGTTCTGTAAGATTAAAATACCATATATTATAATTATAATACCATATATTTTCACCATACCTTTTCTGTGTTTAAACATACAAATACCATCGTGCTACAACTGCCTACACTTTTAAGTACAGGAACATGCTATACAGGTCTGTCACCTAGGTGCAATTACACAATATAGCTTAGGTGTGTGGTAGGCTCTATCATTTAGGTTTGCATAAGTGCACCCTGTGATGCTCATACAATGACGAAATCGCCAAACAATGCGTTTCTCAGAATGTATCACCATCGTTAAGGATGCATGACTATCTCAATGGGTACAGAAAGCAAAGACGGTAGTTTGTTTTTGTTTTTTGAATGGCACTTAGTCAAGGTTTTAGCATGATGATAGCGACCTCTTCCTCAGAAAGAAAGATTCATAAATGTGGTCTTTAAATAACACTGTACTCCTCAGGGGGTTAATGAAAAAGAATATTTGACAGGTTTTTAAGGTGAGAGGAATTTTTATATACGATATTCCATCTATAATTTGGGCCTCAATGTATGGCTTGGTAAGCATCTTTCCTACTTTGAATTGGGAAAACTGTGGCAACACATGAGGTGGTAAATCAAGAATTTCGAAGAAAAATAAGTCTGAGATTTAATCACAGCTCCTTTAATTATAGGCTATGCAATCTTAGACAACTCCCTTCACCTGAAAGGGACTTATCTGAAAAATCTCTTTTGAAATGTTATATTAATACAATTAAATACAACTAATTAAATTCAGTAACATGTGCTAATGTATCCAGTAATTTTATAATAAACAAATTCTCATTGTAGACAAAAATAGACACAGACAATAGACAAAAAATTTAGGAATGTTGTCTCATCATAGACAACAATAGACAAAAATTTAGGAATTCATTGTGACTTCTTGAAAATAATAGCAAATAAATTGGATAAACGAACATAATTTTAGCCCTCTTTTGATATTCAGTACTGTATTATACTCAGGGAGACGAATTGTACCATATTGATCAATTTACAACCACTTTCAAAGGGACAAAATTCTTCAGTGGAAGATTTTCTTCATTAAGCAAGACAAAGTTGGGCTCACTGTACAATTGAAATATATAATAATGAAATTCTTTCCCAGCAGTGTGCAAGTGGGTTCAATAATTACAGAGAACTAAATTGTATGGTATACACTAGAAGAGACATAAATCATACACTATGAGAGACACCTCTAAATTACAAATGCAGCTGTTCTAGAATGTATTTTGCTGAAAAGTCCATTCCCTTACAATGTTCATTGTCAGTCTATTAGTAAGCTCTATGTACTCCAAATTGAATGTGGTTTTTTTCCTACTGAGAGCAAATAAAAAGAAACAGAAAAATAAATAAATGTCCCTCAATATTGCTTCAAAAGCTAAATTAAAATATTTCCCCTTTACTCATTTAGTCTATTGATTACATGGGCTACATTTATGTCTTATAATCTTCAGTAATGCCTTTCTGTTTTAGAAGATTTAGTATATATGTTCCAATTAGGTTAATGCAATATTCAGGGAATGGAACTTTTTTTAGATTCTCTTACATAAAAATGCCATCTCACTAGTGTGTTCACTAAAGTTATCCCACTTTGAATAAGACATTCATGAAGAAACATCAGAGCCTTTATGTAAGCAGTACCAAATATTTGAAATTTATTTTGAAAACGTGTGTACTTTTGTGTGTATCTATCTGTGTGTATGTGTGTGTAAAATGATTAGATGAAAGCTTATTTAGGTAGAGAAAGGAGAAACCCTTAGGACTTGAACATGTAGCATTTTGTTTTTTTATTTTTATTTTTATTTCAGGATATTTTGAGGGTACAAACATTTTGGTTACATTTATGTCTTTGCCTCACCCAAGCGAGGATTAGAGGCATGCCCTTCCCCTCCATTAGTTGTGAATTTACCCCACCCCCCACCCCCTAATCCCTGGAGAATATTACTACCATGTGAGCACCATAGTGTTGATCAGTCAGTGCCAATTTGATGGTGAGTACATGTGGAGCCTATTCCTTCGATCTTGTGATACCTCACTTCGGATAATTGGCTCAAGCTCGATCCAGGAAAATATAAGAGGTGCTAGATCACTGTAGCATTTTGTTATATATCTGAAGATCAACTCTTTCAAAATCAAATTATCATATGCAAATGTTTATGGCAGTGGTATTTACAAGAACAAAAATTAAAAGTGAGATAATATAGCAATAACATGACAGGTATGAGAATTAACAGAGTTATGTGAAATTAATATTTTCAGTGCAATGATAAAATTATAAATACAATTTATAAAGACAACATACTAAAACCACTATGACTAAGTTAAATAATAATAGACATGATCTATAGGAAAAAAATAAAAAATGTACTTACATATAAAAGGGCACTTAATAGATTCGAAGACATATTCCTGTTTTCTTGGAATGAGAGACTCAACAGTAGTAAATATGCCAATTACATCAAACCCTAAATCAATGATATTAGTTGAATCAATTACCATATAGGTAGGATTTTTGAAAAGAATTTGGAAAAAAAAATTATTCTAACAGTTCATTAGGATAAAAGTATACAAAATGCCCAGGACATCTTTGAGAAAGAAAAATAATGAGGAAGAACTACCTTTAAAAAATGGAAATTCATTATGAAACTATGCTAAGTCACATTGGTATTAGATTAATTACAGATAGATAGATAGCTACACAGGAACTAGCATACTCAAAATCAGTAGGGGAAAGCTGGATTTTCTATCAGCTGTTCTAGGTGACAACTGCTTAGCCCTTTTGAGAAAAATATAAAGCCAAATAGCAATTTTACATAAACCAAAATGAGTATTTTATTGGTTAACACTTTTTTAAATGAAATAAAAATAAAATCTAAACTGTTGGACATATTTGTTAAAAGCATATATAATTTAATGGAGTTTTCTATAAATTCATTCAAAACTCCAGGAAAAACATAGATTTAAATTTATAAATATAGATACAAAGAATCTTTCCCAAAATAAATATGTGGGTTTGTGCGTGTGTGTGTGTGTGTGTGTGTGTGTGTGTGTGTGTGTGTATGTGTTTTCAAAAAAACAACAAATTAGGAAGAACCGAAAGCAACAATTTGGTAGGTGGTTTCCACTCACCTGAAAGGATGGGCATTTGATGTGATAAATGAGTCAGGTTCAAAATTCACATCCTGGGGTCAACTGAGCTTAGGTTTATATATTGATATAAATAATCTGAAATATTTAACTATTTGAAACTTTGACTT
>RJWJ010010412.1:0-47067 GCA_004363605.1 Indri indri | reverse complement strand
ATCTAAGTTAGTCTGACTTTTGGGTTTAATGAACCAGTCTTCGTTCAGTTCTCTTAATTCACAGAGAGTCACATGGATTCATACATTTATTTGAACACTTTCACTTCCATTGCTAATTAGGGAAAAGAAAAGTTGAAAGAATTCCAACTCAGAAAGAAGATAAGGATACTGCTTATGGATTGATTTCCAGATGGAAAGCAAAAAAATTATTGGCCTCTACCAACGCATTCAATTGAAACAGAAACATGAGTAAACTTGCTACAAGTTAGCAGGTTTGTGTTTTTGGCTCTGGTGTCTGTACAGTAAAATTGTGAGGACCAGATTTGAGTTACAAATATTCAAAGTGTCATCTAATTGGACCTACTTTCCATTAATAGATGTTCAGAACTCATGTTGATATAAAGCAATGAACTAAATAATCAGTAGAACTTTCTCTTAAATAACTCTCCTGACATAAAGACAATGAGCTATTCTGTAATACATTTTCTATATTTACAACTGTTTAATGAGAAGTCCCTAGATATAAAAATTTTAAAAAAATCTGTTTTCCAGAAGACTCTGGGAAGCATTCCAAAAAGAATGAGAGTTTCAAAAAAAAAAAAAAAAGTGTCATAGGGTATCATATATTTACTACATCGAGATATTTAAACTTTAGGAAATTAAACAAC
Source organism: Indri indri (assembly GCA_004363605.1). NCBI lineage: Eukaryota > Metazoa > Chordata > Mammalia > Primates > Indriidae > Indri > Indri indri. Next base: position 46,399 of record RJWJ010010412.1, on the reverse strand, counting down.
ACTAGTTGAAAAAAAAAACCAATTTCCTAAATAGCAGGTTAATCATGCTGAAAAAGTTTATCCAAACATACCTACCCCAAAAGAATTATAGTAAATGCCTTTTGTTTTAAGTTAAATTTTAAATGCCTAAGATGGTTTTTAACTTGTACTATTTTAGTCACATCTATTCCCATCAGTCACATTAAATACACATTAAACAAAACTAATTGCACACACACGTCTTAGTGCTGAAAGCAAAGCCCTTGCTTATGTAGACTCTTCTATCTTGAATTTTGCCTGATTTGTGTAGGAACCAAAGTGTATCAGTTTTCTGTGTATTAATTTTAAAGAAAGATACAACCCAGCACTGAATATACAAGTCAAAGACCTTCTTTTATCCTAGGCCTTGGTCAAAGACACTTTATTTTTGTTAAGAACCCTGATTAGTCCTCCTAGGAACAAGTATGTAACTCATCATGTATTCCAACATTTGATAGTAAGAAGAATATATTTCTTCTTCAAAACCTGAACCCCTTCCTTGGGCTCTCATGTTTCATGGACAACTATAGAGGACAGTTAATGGTCACTGGTAAAATCTAATAGGTATGTTTTGGTTACTCACATTGTTCTACATTTGAAAAATAAACGCTCTCAGGAATTTTAAAATTCACGGAATTTAAAACCATTGTTATAAAGGTTTGGAACCATTCTACTGTTTCATAAACAGTTATATACAGTCACAGTACCAACACATTACATCAGTTTAAAAATAAACATATTTCCCTATACCATTTTTATAGCAGTAACTTGCCAATATCAGTAATAATACACATATATTAGTAAGAGAAATTGCAATGCATATCTGTAAAAGTCTGTATTAAGTGCTTACAACTGTGTTTTTAGATGAAGTATTACATGACACATTTCGTATGTTTCATACTAGAAAAGTCTCAAAAACATGATTTTTTTTTTTTTGAAAAATAGGAATTCATTCAAGTATGCAGTTGGAAACTAATCCTCCTCCATTCTAGCCATGAGGGCTGGTCCTCCTCAGATTGAGCAGTAACCACAGTAGTAATAGATGAGTCATCAAAACACTTGTTAATTATCCATAACCGTTTTCTAGAGCCCACTCAGACTTCTAAGTCAAAATTCAGAGCACTGCAATTAGTTTACACCTCCAGAAAACAGGTGTGTATCTCTTTTCCTCATAGTTCAAAAATGAATACAGCAAAGCCAGTGTATCTCGCATGTCTACACTGACTAGAAATCAGCTGTTCCCAGTAGTCAACACCTCTTCGCATCCCCCTGAGAATCTACTTGCACCAAACACATTTCTGAGAGAGGCAGATTTTAATAAAGATTTTGTAGAGGAGAGGGGAAAAAAGGATTTCATATCAACCTCTGCCACATGCCGTGTAGCATACAATTTCATACATATCCATCCAACCTGTGTCTTCTTTCTAGTGCCTCTGGCAGCTTTACCAGCTGCCAACTCCAAAAGAAGGCAATTTTCCTTTTCCCTTCTTTTCCTACCACTTGAAACCTGGGCTTTGCTGCCACAATGCAGACAATTCATCGGAATTTTATGTCAACCAAATTGGCTTCCCTGGTAAAGAAAATGTCTCACCAACTGCAAAAGAAAAAAAAAAAAAAGGTCCTTTGCAAAGTTTGCAGTAATTCAAGTGGATCATTGGTTTTCTATTGAAGAGGACCCACTTTTGTGTCCTTCTATTCACCTAGATCTCAAACAGCTACTCACAGAACATTTTATAAGCAACCTATTGGTAGCTTAGATTACCAAAGTCCTCAAAAATGAAAGGGGCATTCAGTCACTTGGCTTTCATATTGAAGCAACCAACATGCAATATAAAATTTTCCCAATGTATTTAGCAAAGATGGATGAAGGGAAAAAGGACATCTTGTGTCACCCAGCTGAACTCATGTGGGTTTGGCAATTTCTGCACTACAAGTATTTATCATGATTTTTTTAGAAGGGCCTGCTAGAGACAATTTCTCTCATTTCTGAGAAAAATACGAACATCCCAGATTCTATTCAGTATATTCCTTGAGTACAGAATCACCTGAGCATTCAGCCTCAAAGACACTTGGTGATTTGGAATGCTCCCTAAAGGCATTTATTTCCAAGAGCCAAAATGCAATTTCCAAACTCATATTTAAAGCTATTTAAATTCTTAGTCAGGTCACATGTCAGTGGCAGAATAGTTACGTCTTCTTAATTAATTTAACAGTACCTATTTTATAAAAACTTATGGAGCACCTACAATGTTCTAGGCACTGCACTAGATGCTAGACCACAGAAATGATCCCTGTCTGCCCTGGTCATTCTGTTTGCTCATCAAAATTTATCTCTGCCCCTCCATACCCTGCCTTGAGCCCTAACAGTCTCACCTCTAAGGACCATTTCAGAAGGGCTACATTTGTCCTCTGGTTTCCTGTCCTCTGGTTTGCTCAGTGGGAGGTACTGGCAGAAACAAGAGGAGAGGTCAGGGTATTTATTCTTCCTGATCCTTATGTCACAGGCAGCAAGTTGGCTACGGCTGAATCCTTACTCTGAGCCACAGCTCTTGTTGCTTCAACTCTCACTGGTTTTGTTAGAAGCCGATTTTCTTGTCCCTTTAGGTCTAGGGGTAATAATTGCCACCCTGCTGGTAATCCTGAGTGTTTCGTCATCTCTGGTTAGTTCCTGTAATCCTGTCCAAGTCTTCATAAATAGTTCTTTCTTTACACTCTTTTCAAATACCCCTTTTGTATGCCATCCTTTTCCTGCTGAGGCCCAGTCTGGTATACTGCCCTAGAGAAATAATCTTACAGAGAGCCAGGTATAGAGGTAAACAGTCTTTTATGCCTAATGCTGTAGCTAAGATAAACAAAAAATACAATAGATACATAGGTGGATATTCCTAGTTATCTACTCAAAATCGATTTTCCTTTTCTCCCTTCCTTATAGAACCCTAAACTTGTTGGATTAGCACTGAGTTCAGTTAAACATACTCAAATCTTCCGGACTCTCTGGATGCTAATTCTGGCCAATGAGAATGTAAAGAGAAATCTCCAGGTAGAGCTTTGGTAAAGACGTTGCATTTCTAATAAAAACTGCAGACTCAGCTAGCACCAAACTTTGCTTTTATTTTTCGTTTCTACTTGCCTTTCTTGGGATGCAGATTTAATGTCTGGAAGTACAGAAGTCATCCTGAGACAATAAGAACTAAAGCCCTTTGCAAGATGGAATGGATGGAATGGAGTGAAATAGGAAAGGAGGAGGAGCTTTGGTCCTTGATTTAAAAAAAACTGCAGGAATTTGTTCACCAGTAGAGCTAATCAGTACTTTTAAGAATTCTATGGGGCCCTAAGCGAGAACAGAGATAACTACAGACAGAATGAGCTCTGCCTTCAAGGAATTCACTAGCTGGTGAGGCCTATGAGACACGTGTGCCTGACACAGAATAGGTATTCGATGTCATTTGCTAGGATGAATGACATGTTCACAAAAAGTTATAAAGTGGAACAGTAATGTATAGCTTGTGGTTCAAGTCTTTTGGGGCCAAAAAAGAGAAATGCGATAGTTCTATCTAGGCGAACAAAGAAGGTTTTATAAAGGAGGCGACAGTTGACTTTTTTGTGACTTAGCTCATCTCTTGCCTTCCTTATTCTTTCTCTGCATCATTTGTTCCACTTCCTTAATCGTTTCAAGTAATCTCAAGATAGACTTATTTTTTTTAACTTTTAAAATTGTTTCAGAAACAGGGCCTTGCTCTGTTGCCCAGGCTGGATGCAGTGTCCTGATTGCGGCTCTCAGCAACCTCGAACTCCTGGCCTCAAGTGATCCTCCCACCTCAACCTCCCAAGTAGCTGGGACTACAGGTGTGCACCATAATGCCCAGCTAATTTTTGAACTTATTTTGTAGAGACAGGGTCTTGTTATGTTGCCCAGGCTGAAAATAGACTTTTGTTTTTTAATTTAGATCTGAACAACCAGTGAGCTATATATTAATGATAATCTAAATTCATGTTAAAATATTTTTGCTTAATATGGATTCACTCAATCAGCTACAATTTGTTATGCTACCATTATGTGCCAGAAATTTTGATAGTATAGTTGTCCCTCACTTATCTGTGGTTTCACTTTCCATGGTTTCAGTTACTGGCAGTCAACCATAGTCCAAAAATATTAAATGGAAAAATTCCAGAAATAAACAATTCATACATTTTAAATTGCTCACCATTCTGAGTAGAATGATGAAAGCTTGCTCTGTCTCACCTAGGACATGAGTCATCCCCTTGTCCAGTGCATTGTTCTGTCTATGCTACCTGCCTCTTAGTCACTTACTAGCCATCTTGGTTATCAGATGCACGACCATGGTATCACAGTGCTTGTGTTCAAGTAACCCTTATTTTACTTAATAATGGCTTCAACGCACAAGAATAGTGATGCTGGCATATTGTTATAGTTGCGCTATTTTATTATTAGTTAATGTTAATCTCTTACTATGTGTAATTTATAAATTAAACTTTATCATAGGCATGCATGTTTAGGAAAAACCATAGTATATGAGGGCTGTCCTGAAAGTGTCCAGCCATGTACTATGACAAATAGAGACATTTATTGAAGAAGATAAAAGAAACATTGCAGATAGGACAATGATGCCTCAGTCCCCTTCAAAGTAGGCACCTTGAGACCTCACCCAATTCTCCCAGCATCTCTTAACCTAAGTCGTATACATGTTCAACGTTCTCAGGTTCTGAGAATGTTCTGCTTGTTGCAGGCCTTCCAGAACGTAGATCACTGTCAACAGATTCTCGACCATCTTTGAAGTGTTTGTGCCACATTTTTATTTGCGCCGCACTCATGCATGGTCCCCGAAAGCCTTCTGAATCATTCCAATAGTTTCCACAGAGGAATAATCAAGCTTAACACAAAATTTGATGCAGATTCGTTGCTCAACTCACTCAGTCATGCCGAATGCGACAGCCACACAGTACACATGGTCACTCAATGGCGCTAGCGCCCCACTGACTAGTACAGCGAAGTCCGCATTATTCACGCATGCGCATTCCAGTCCACTCGCCTTGGCTGCCAGGTTACATCAACATTGCGCCACCCATTCTCGTTATATTAACAATGGCTGAATAGAAGTGGAGATAGTGGGCAACCTTGTCTGGTTCCAGTTCTAAGTGGGAATGCTTTCAATTTTTCTCCATTCAGTATGATGTTGGCTGTAGGTTTGTCATAAATGGCTTGTATCATTTTTATGTAAGCCCTGTCTATGCCTATTTTGTTAAGCGTTCTTATCATAAAAAGGTGTTGAATTTTGTCAAATGCCTTTTCTGAGTCGATTGAGAGTATCATATGGTTTTTGCTTTTGCTTCTGTTTATGTGGTGAATTATGTTTATAGATTTGCGTATGTTGAACCATCCCTGCATCCCTGGAATGAAGCCCACTTGGTCATGGTGGATTATTTTCTTAATAAGCACCTGGATTCGGTTAGCTAGAATTTTGTTGAGAATTTTTGCATCTATATTCATAAGGGATATTGGTCTGTAGTTTTCTTTTTTTGATGCATCCTTTCCTGGTTTTGGTATCAGAGTTACGTTGGCTTCATAAAACATGTTGGAGAGGAGTCCATCCTTCTCGATGTTTTGAAACAATTTCTGCAGGATGGGCACCAGTTCTTTGTAGGTGTGGTAAAATTTGGATGTGAAGCCGTCTGGTCTGGGACTTTTCTTTTTTGGAATGTTTTTTATTGCTGTTTCAATTTCAGTCCTTGATATTGGTCTATTCAGGAATTCTATTTCTTCCTGGTTGAGCCTAGGGAGGCTGTGTGTTTCTAAAAATTTATCCATTCCCTCCACATTTTCCAGTTTGTGTGCATAAAGGTTGTTGTAATATTCATAAATTACATCTTGAATCTCCTCGGCATCGGTTGTAACTTCTTTTTTGTTCCTGATGGAGCTTATTAGAGTTTTTTCTTTTCTGTTTTTCATGAGTTTAGCCAGGGGCATGTCAATTTTGTTTACTTTTTCAAAGAATATGTATACCATGGAGTACTATTCAGCTTTAAGAAACAATGGTGATATAGCACCTCTTGTATACTCCTGGAAAGTGCTGGAACACATTCTACTAAGCGAGGTATCCCAAGAATGGAAAAACAAGCACCACATGTACTCACCATCAAATTGGTATTAGCTGATCAACATTTAAGTGCACATATAAGAATAACATTTATTAGATGTTGGCAGGGGGAAGGGGAGGGGAGAGGAGGGGACGAACATATGCACAAACAATGAGTGCAATGTGCACCTCCTGGGGAATGGACACACTTGAAGCTCAGACTTGGGGGGCAGGGAGGGCAAGGGCATCATACATAACCTAATCATCTGTACCCCCATAATATGCTGAAATAAAAAAAAAAAACAATGGCTGGATACTTTCCAGACAGCCCTCATATGTAAGTTTGGTACTATCTTTGGTTTCAGACATCCACTAGGGGTCTTGGAACATATCCCCCATGGATAAGGGGGGACTATTGTAGTTTTGTATCCAATATTTTATTTAAAATTCCTAATAAACTATAAGGTAAACATATTATCAGGATTAAGCTCAGCTCTGAATAAAAGAGTTTAATAAGATAGAAATATATTTTCTATTACATAAAAGTCAGGAGGTTGATATATTGACTTTCCTTCACTAAGTCCTCAAGAAACCAGGTTCGTTCCAGCCAAATTTTCCACCATCCTTAAGGTGTGTGGCCCTGTCTTCTTTGTCCAAGATAGCAACTGGACCTCTAGCCATCATATCTGCATTTCAGACACAGGATGGAGAAAGATTTAAAGAATAAAGGAGGCAGTGGGCTTGCATCAGTTATATTTTAAGGAAGATTCCTCAGAGCTGCTGCATGACACTTCTAATTACATCCAAAACTTAATCATATGAACACCCCTATCTACAAAGGGAGAATAGAAAATGCAGTCTCTCTTTGGGACAACATATTTGCCAGCGAAAAATTGTGACTTTGACTCCTGTGGAAGAAAGTGGGAATGGATATTGATGGATAATGGTAGTCTCTGCTGCAATTATAACTCATTTTTACAGATGAGGAAATGAACACACATAGGGTAACTTACCCTGATAACACATCTGGTTTGTGTCAGAGTCAGGATATGAATTCCTTTCTTCTTCATCCAAATTCAGCACTGATTTCACTATACAACAACAGCCTCCATCAGTTGAAATGTGAAATGGTTCATTTTTTACAATTTTTTTTATCCCCTCAGACCTGACATATTATTACAGTTGCAAGTCTAAATTTTTTTTTCAAGCAAGTCAATATAGTGAATGCATTATATTAAGCATTATTCTAGTCCTTGGTTTTCTTTCTTTGTCTTTCTGTAATGTATGAAACTCCAGATAATAATCTGTAGGTTAGTTTTATTTTCTTCTTTTTTCATCTTCTTTATCCTGATTGCCATCAATGTAATTATTTTTTGTTTCCTTTACTCTCAATATTGTATACCTAGTACCTGATGGTTCTATTATAAAATTAGATGTTATCCTGAAGCATCCCTTAACATTTTCCTCTGGCATTATATCCTACAGATAAAACCATCCACCATGGCAGTTTTACATGACTCACGGTTACCTTTTTTCCTTATCCTCACCTCTGCTAGAGTTTTTGAAAAACTCTCTTTTATGACTTCAGTGATCCTCAGAGGCTCCCAAAATTCAGGAGCCTCAAGGATTCTGAATCCTCATGAAAAATGCTAGTTGCATTTTTCAGAAGTACGAAGACCTGGTTTCCCAATAATTCTAAAATCCATTTTAAGATAATCTCCCTCCTTTCAATAGTCTCTATACTACAGCCTCATCTATCTGGTGTATCAAAGCCATAATATTTGTCACCTTTTTCAGAGTATCCAGAGCTTGAACTCTACTCTGCCATTCTCCTTGTCACAATCATCTTCGCCGCAGCTCCTGACATCTGGAACCATCTCTTGCAACTCCTGGACACTTCATCAATCTTCCAGTCTCACCATATAAAAAAGAAATCTTGACTGCCAAGTGGCTACAGCTTCTCTCCCTTCATATTTGAAATGACTTCTTATCTAACCCTCAGGAATAATGTATAATACAAAACTTCTATTGTTTAGTGAACTGGCAAGCATTTAATTTAATTTGTCAACTAGCAAGTACTTAAATCTGAATGCAAGTATTTCTCAATGAATTGGGATTTTTTGGTTTTTTGTTGTGTGTGTGTTTGTGTGTGTTGGGAGGGAGGTCAAGCGTAGGCCCTTGAATGATTCCTGTTAACAAAGCGGTGTAAACTGATATCTACACACTTTGCATTGTCAAAGAGAGAGGAATGAATACATCGGAAAGTTTGGCATTGACTATACTTGAAATGGAGAAAAATGGAGCACCTCTAAGGAAAAAGGAAACTGTAATATATAAGAGGTGTTATGCTGAAAATATAAAATATGAGACCACAGATCAAGTGGTTTATGAACAGCAGCAGATCTCAAGAGAATGTTTCCCCTATAGACATACATTAGTGGTTTAATGACAGCATTTTTGACAGTTAAACCTTATAAATGATTTCATACAATTATCCTCCCTGGAAAAAAATGCTTTCAGAGACTTAAGATTGGATAAAGACATCTACTTAGCAGCAAAAAGAACCAAATGATACAGTCATTTATTATTTTTTATTAAACCTATAGGTACAAATTTATTTTATTTTGACAAGGTTGCTGAAAATACTTCAGTGGAAAATGATTGCAAAGAAATTGTTGGGTTTTTTTCCTTTAAACATTTTTATCTAAGATGTTCCCTTTATGTTGTGGGAAAATATGAAGACTCAGTTTGGAGGATCTTTTCAAGGATCTAGGCTTCAAAAGTTGACTCAAAGCCACAGATATAATTGAGGTGACTCAGAAAACTAGCTTTATCCTTAGTTGATTTTAAATACTTTTCTTATTACATCCAACAATTTAATTTTCTTCTTACTTTATCTCTTCATGCAATTCTTTAAATTAACTGGCTACTCCTATGATAAATATAAGGATATTCTATCACAATTTCTTTCCAAAAGTTTAAATGTTCTATTATATCCTTGTTTTGTCTATCAAATGGCTTACATAAAAGGCAATCTTTTTTCCCTTATTTAACTATTTCAATTAGTTGACTATATAAAAAATGGAAAATAATGCCAAAATAATATCCCTAATCACCTTCTCATTTTAAGCAAACAAAATATATAACAATCTGGACTTACAAACTATTACCTCCATAACTAATTATTTCTCTAGTTTTGCTTTAATACCATTTTAAAGACACTCAATGTATCATATTTTTGTAACACAAAGAAAAATGTTTTAAATAAAAAATTACCTATTTTTTAAGGCAACATGTAATTCACAGTATTTGAGAATTTACACTGAAATATTCTTTGCAAAATCTTCAGACAAACAGTGATTAGTGCTATTCATCAGATATTTCTATTTCTCTGCCTTCTGGCTCGTAATAGGATTGCACTCCCTATTTCATTCATTTTGGGACCCCGAGACTGGTTTTGACAGCAAGCTGTGAATGCAAGTCACCTTTCAGGCTGAGTATTGATATTGAATGGCAGGTGAGAGAGACTCTCCCTGAGTTCTTCTCTTTCAGCAAGGTGACCCGTAAAGATTGAGATGGTGGCCTCTCTCAACCCAGGCCTCCAAGTGATTATGATGTGTTGAGCCCCTGCTGACTCAAGATGGACATATAATGTGAAATAATCTTTATTGATTATTTATTATACAGAAATAATCTTTATTGTTTTAAACCACAGAATTATAGGGGTAGATTTTTTCTCCCTTTTACCATAGCAGAATCTATCCTGACTAAAACAAAATGCTTAGACTATTGAAATGTTACTATCTCTGTTTTTCCAGCCTCTCTACCCATTTACTTAAACATCACGCTTATCTTGGTCCACTTTAAGAAGTGCTAGTAAAGATACAAGAAAAATATATATAGATACAGAGAGAGATCAGTGAACTAGAAGCTTATGAAAAACGTTTTAAAATATAATAGTCCAAGAAAGCACAGAAATGGGTATATTTCAAAATGTCTCAGTTACTTCTTCATCAATATTTTTTTAATTATGAAAGAGGAACTGAATGTTAAAGAAATGAAATTATATAAAGAAATGTAGAAAGAAAACAAAATAATCACTTCCCAGACATGATCATATATTCATATTAACATTTTGATGTTTCTTGCCAATCTTCTCCTATACATATTCAGTATGTGCATGCATTTACAAATTTAATAATGTACTGTGTGAATTAAAGAATTAAGGTAATAAAACATGAAAAGCAAAGGGAAAAGCATTTAAATATTCCAATGAATTTATGGAAATGAAGGCTTTTCTTTGAATAAATATAAAGTGAAAACCACTGACAAAATTAATTACATTAAACTTTAAACTCATGAATGTTAAAACATCCCAAAAAGGATATGACAACATGTACTTGTGTAGCCTGAAATTAAAACTTGGCTTTATAAAAAGCATAAATAACACCGTGCAAGAAAAAAATGGGTATTTTCTTTTTGAAACTTTATTTAAGACTTTATATTTTGCTCAGAATATATACTCAGTAAAAGTGTATTATTAAGACTTCATAATCTAGCTGTCAAAAGAAAATTAATTCACATGAAATTATTTACAAAAAGAACGTAAAACATCAATTGCATAATTAATGACTAAATTTTGTAATACAGACTGAAAATAAGAGTTCAAAGAAAGGAAATACTTATGAGAGAGTAATCAGAGAACAATTCTTAGAAGAAATAAGAACTGAGCTCAGCTTCGATTTTCCATAATAAAATAAGATTCCCTTATCTTTGTATAGGACCATACAGGAGTTCAGGCTTGAAGTACGTTGTGACGGAGAACACTATTACAGCAAAAGCGGTAAGCGCACAAGGCCAAACAGGTACAAAAGGGCTTAATCTAGCTGTGGGGTGAGCCCTGCAGGGGTGGAGTCAAGGTCTAAATCATTCTAGGAGGACTGGTAAGGCTGGGGTTTGATTCAGGCTGGTACTCAGAGACAGAGTCTGCTCTTATGGATGGTTAAGTGTCATCAAAAACATGTCAGGGGGCTGTCAAGATCTTCGGAACAGATGTTTCAGTTTAAAGCAGGGCCACAGAACTTGCTGAGTATCCAAGGAAAGGATGATCTAACCCCCTGGCAGGCTGGCAAGCACTGAGGGAATGCCCTATACCTATAAGCAGATTATTATTTGGAGCAGGGTCTGACTTCTAGCAATGACCTTGAATACAAAACAACACTTAAGGCTGAAGCCAAGCAATATGCATAGACCCTTCATCACCAGGAATGCTAAAGAGAAGATACAGGCGCCCAAGAAGCTTACCCCAAGCTCATTAAATAGAGAACTTCATCAGCAAAGCCAAGTCCAGATTTGACCTGCTGCTATAGATAGGGCTTCTAAAACACAGTCAGATTTGGGCTCCAGATTAGGGTGGCGCTGAACATGTAGATTAAAGATTTTTGATACCTGAAATTGAACAGAGTTTGGAAAGTCATAATCTGACATTTCCCAATTTTCCAAATGCTTTCATATGCACCATATTATTTGAAAGACTATAAACCTTTTTTTTCCTTAATATTTTTTTCTTTTTTTAGACACTGTGTCTCTCTATGTTGCCCAAGCTGGAGTGCAGTGGCTATTCACAGGCGTAATCCCACTATTGACCAGCACAGGAATTTTGACCTGCTCCATTTCTGACCTGGGCCAGTTCACCCCTCCTTTGGCAGCTTGATAGTCCCCACTCCCGGGAGGTCACCATATTGATGCCAGACTTAGGTGCAAACAACGGATCGGCATAATGCACTACAGCCTAGAACTTCTGGGCTCAAGTGATCCTCCTGCCTCAGCCTCCCAAGTAGGTGGGACTACAGGCGCACACCACCATGCCTGGCCTATGGACGTTTGAAATAGGAAAAACAGGTATATTTTCCTTATTTTGGAGAGGAAACATGACTTGCCCAGGTCCTGTGGTCAGTAAATGTGTTCTGTCTCCTTCTCAGTGTTCTTCCTTTGAACTATAGGGAATTGTGTGGCCTCCTATAGAACTGTAATGACAGAGAGAAAAGACAAATTGTGAAAATAATGGCTTTGATTTAACCAAGAGACTAAAACTTAAGTTACCCTTAGAAAAGTAAGGTAGTAAAACCATGCAAAGCTTCCATGTTGTGGATAGTGTATTTGTCTGCTAAAGATGCCATAACAAAATATTAATATTAATGCCAGTATCTGGGTAGCTTAAACAACAGAAATTGTTTTCTCAGTTCAAGAGGCTAGAACTTCAAGATCAAGGTGTTTGTAGGGTTGGTTTCTTCTGAGGCTTCTCTCCCTAGCTTGTAAATTGTTGTATGAGGTATCATCAACGTATGAAATTTGGGGGGACACAATTCATCCCATAACAGATGCTTTTGAAATCACAGTTTTGAAGGTACGATAGGAAATAGGAAGCCACTGAAAGCTTTTGAAACAAGTGGCATGATGAAAGTGATGTTTGAGAAAGATTAGTATGGCGATGGACTTTAAAATGGTTCTGGGAAAAGATTAAAAATAAGGATACCAATTAGAAGGCTGTTGAAATAGTCTAGAGAGGGTATTGTGGCAGTATGGTGATGTTTCCAAAGATGTGCAATTTTGAAAGTGTGGTGGGACTCCCTCCTATTTTTAGCTTTGAGTAAAAGTATGTCATACAACACATTTCTACATTTCTGGAAGTGGTAACGGAAAGCATTCTGGTTGATGCTATAATATAGGAAAGAACACAAAAAGGAGTACATAAAAGGTAACAAAAATGTATTCTAGATGCTGCATTAATGTTATATAATGAGATAATTATCACATAATATTCTACTAGTATAGTAATTTTTGCCCATTCATCGTGTATTTCTTTAGCAAGCACATATTGGATAGCAACTGCATGCTCTGTGCAGAAAGTAAAGGGCTTAATCCTCCCCTAGAGGAGCCTCAGTTATTTATGTTCTTTAAAAGTGTGTATATTAATTTTTTCAAATAATTTAAACTTTTTTGGTGTCTTTGCCAAAAATCTCCTCTTCTAGAGCTTAAGCTCCATGAGCAATCATTAATCATTACCCACCCATAAATCATGGAGAAGCCATCAAGTTCCTCTTCCATTGAGAAGCAGAACATTTCCTTCATAAGGACAAGCCTGCTATAAACATGCCAGAGAACACACTCTCATACCTGAAGCCTCTGCTAAGTGCCTTCAATCACCCCAATTCTCATTGACTTCAAAGAGAGCTCAGAAAAGATACGGTGGAGAAACAAGAAGTTGGCAGCAGTCGTACCAACACATCCTCAAACCACAGTGTGTTAAAAACACAAACCTTTCATGACGCTAAGTGCCAACAAATGATACTTAGCATTTTCAAAGAGCTTCCCAATGGTCTAATTAAATGTTATGAGGTCAATCAGTATTATTAGCCTCATTGTGTAGATAAGAAAATGGAAACACAGAAAGGTTAAGTGATGTGCCCAGGCATTTATAGTTCAACAGCATTCACAGTAGTATCTGAATTCACAGGGCCTGACAATCAAGGAATGCTTCAGCTTGTCTTCCAGTTCCCCTCAGAAATATTCTGGATCACTATAATTTATCAGCTGCCATTTACAAACATTCTTTATAGCTATTAAAGGTTTGATTTAACTTCCGAAGGTGAAGGTACTTATCTCACATCAAAAAATAACCAAAATTTTCTCCTCAAATAGCTCCAAATCCAAAGAGACAGATAAGACTCTGCTGAACATGAAATTCTCTTAACAGAGAACTCTATGAGGTTATCAGTAATTTGCATACACTCTTACGTGGTGTTTTTTCTGTATATCTTAGTGATAAATATAAGGTGATGAATTTCCCATTGTGATTAATTCAATCAAAATCCTTGAAGCTCCATAAATTCTCATAAGTTTTCTACAACCCTATTATTGCAAGAGATCACTCAAAATGCTATTAAATCAAAGTTTGACACATTAAAATGATACAACCGAAGTTGTAGCCTTAGAATAAATTGTTAAATAACCCACATCACATTGAATGCTTAGTATTAGCTTAAATGTCGTCCTCTTAACAGAGGGGTTGATATAATAATGTATAATTTAGGCTAGTTCTTTACCTACTACTAGTAACTTTATTGCAAGTTCATACAAGAGCCACCATTAGTGGATCTAGTTAATGCTTATACATATTAAACTTAAAAATTTCTTGCATAGGCACTTCCACTAGAAGGTTTATTGCAGCACAATTCACAATTGCAAAGATGTGGAAACAACCCAAATACCCATCAATACATGAGCGGATTAATAAAATGTGGTATATGTATACCATGGAGTACTATTCAGCCATAAAAAAATCACCAAGCATTTTTGAATGTCTACTCTGTGTATGAACCAGGCATTCCACATAAAATTTTAGCTAGCATATTGATGACAAAAAAAAAGAAAAATTTTGTTTCTGTGTTGGGGCATTAAAATTAGTGGAAATGGGAAGACAGCTATACACAAAGGGATTGAAGAAAATATGAATTTGCAATAGATTTTATACTAAAATGTCACATTTCTCTTTATATATTAAAAAGATTAGCAATATCAAAAACAAAATGATAAGAAAGTGGTATCCACAGGGGAGGGTACTGTGATGGACAATTGTCATGTTGGTGGACAACCAGCATTTTTTGAGCATCTTTCCTATAAAAGAAAAGCCTGATCTCACCTTCCTATACTCCCTTGTACATTGAGAAGGTCATATGGCCTCAGCTCCAAGCATGAGTTGCCCCTACACAGCAGTTCTGCTTAGAACTCACTTTCTGGCAAGGGTGTAGCTAAAGCACTTATTTTGGGGGATGGGGAAACAGTGATGAAGATGCTAGTGTCCAGACCCAAGCATTGGCAGGGCGGCTATGGGTCTACCTCCTCTCCCAGGAGAGACAATGGTGCACTTCTCCATGTGAACAGTCTCATACTGTGGGGTTGAGCATTGTTCCTGTCTTTAGCTCTTCCAAGTTTGACTCTCTGGCCTTCTCAGAGAGTCTGTGAACCACCTAATGTCAATTAATGAAGTATTTGACTATTTAAACCATATAGACTCTGCTTCATTGTCTGAATCTCAAACTTTAAGATTCCCTGCATGATATTTATCTTAAGACAAAAGTTTAAGAGACAAAAAAGACTTGAGGCACTGTGACAGATATTACTATTATTCAGTAATATTCTGCCTTCCTTTCTGGCAGGGACACAATAGAAAGCTTGTGTAATTTGTCTGTCTCCATGAACTTAGGCACATCTTGTGACTTGCTTTGCCTAATGAGTAAGCAGAAGTGACATATATCCTTTCCAGATGAAGCAATTTAATTTGCAGTTCTCCACTCTCTGCCTCTGTCTTCTCTTGCTGAGGCTGCCGTGGACGTTTGTGTTGATGTGGAGGGAGGAATGCTGAGCCACCACAGAGAGCACAGCTACCTCATAGATTGGCCATGATCTGCAGAGGATTTTCATGGAAAAGCAGTAAACAAACTGTCATTCAAGCCACCAAAATTTGGGTTGTTCATTACTCCAGCAAAACTTATGCTATCCTAACTAGAACAGGCACATTAGAAGAGTTATACATGATCACATTAATTTGTAAATGAATTAAAGTGCTTGCTTAAACCAACAATTACAGTTTTCATATAATCTGAACTGACTCTATAACAATATGTAAGGAAGTACTTAAATCTCATTACATTTACTTCTTTTTAGTATTATTATATTTTTAATGTATACATATGAACACAATGATCTGGAGTCAGTGTGAACTTTTTGAGCTCCATAATGCTGTATATAGAATAAAATTGACCCCAAGTAGGACTTGTGGCAATATAGAACTCTTTCATTAAAAACCTATACAATTCTTACCTATTTGCTATTTGACATACTTTCTGATGGTAGAGTTGAAATACTTGGAAAATGGAGTTGGTGAAAGCCAGGAACTCTAAATCCACTCTCAAGAATTTCTAGTCAGCAAATAAAATGGTCTCCATATTAGAATCTGAGAATACTTGTACCTGGGCTAGTAAATAAGTTTCTCCTACTATGTCTACTAGGATTGATTAGTAGTGACTCCTTGGAAGGCTATGTAGAGTAAGGAGTCTAAAGATAAATCTAGATTCATTCAATAAGAGAGCCATGATTGACTTATGCATTTGTATTAATAGTAGGCATGGAAGTGACTAGTATAAACACAAGTGCCACATACCAATCCTCCCTCCCTGATGCTTTAATATCTGCTTTTGTGTGTATTGTAAGTTTTCCCTGGGTTTGGAACACTAAACACTTTCATTTAATCTTAAAGAAAACAGAATAGAGGATCCTAAATGGAAATGTGCTATTTTAGACAGTCTATTGCATAACACACTCCATCTTGCCAAATATAACTCTATAATAAGATTAAAATTTCTGTTTTGTTTAAGATTGCTTTGGCTATTTGGGCTCTTTTCTGGTTCCAAACAGAGTGTAGAATTATTTTTTCTAGATCTGTGAAACATAACATTGGTATTTTGATGGGGATTGCATTGAATCTGTAAATCACTTTGAGTAGTATGTACATTTTAACAATATTGATTCTACTGATCCATGAGCATGGATTTTTCCATTTGTTTGTGTCATCTGTGATTTCTTTCATCAGTGTTTCATAGTTCTCTTTGTAGAGATCTTTCACCTCTTTGGTTAAGTATATTCCTAGGTATTTTATTTTCTTCGTAGCTATTTTGAATGGTATTGAGTCTTTGATTTGATGTTCAGCTTGATTGTTACTGGTATATAGGAATGCTACTAATTCATGTACATTGATTTTGTAACCTATGACTTTGCTGAATTTATTTATTGATTCCAGGAGTCTCTTGATGGAGTCTTTGGGGTTTTCTAGATACAAGATCACATTGTCAGCAAAAAGCAATTGTTTGACCTCCTCTTTCCAGATTTGGATGCCCTTTATTTTTTTCTCTTGCCTGATTGCTCTGGCTAGCACTTCCATTATTATATTGATTAGAAGTGATGAAAGGGGGCACCCTTGTCTTGTTCCAGTTCTTAGTGGGAATGCTTTCAACTTTTCCCCATTTATCATGATATTAGCTGTGGGTTTGCCATATACAGCTTTTACACTTTTGAGATACGTTCCTTCTATGCCTAGTTTGTTGAGAGTTTTTATCATGAAAGGATGCTAAATTTTGTTGAATGCTTTTTCTGAGATGACCATATGGTCTTTGTTTTTGTTTTAGTTTATATGGTGATTCACATTTGTGGATTTACATATGTTGAACCATCCTTATGTCCCTGGGATGAAGCCCATTTGATCATGGTGGATTGTTTTTGTGATGTGCTGCTGAATTCAGTCTGCTAGTATTTTATTGAGGATTTTTGCATGTATATTAATAAGGGATACTGGTCTGTAGTTTTCTTTTTTTGTGTTGTGTCCTTTCCTGGCTTCGTTATCAAGGTGATACTGGCTTCATAGAATGAGTTGGGGAGGATTCCCTCCTTCTCAATGTTATGGAGTAATATCTGCAGTAAGGGTATCGTCTCTTCTTTGTAGGTCTGGTAAAACTTGGCTGTGAATCCTTTGGTCTGTGGCTTTTTTTGTTGGAAGTTTTCTTATTAGTGCTTCAATGTCTTTGCTCATTATTGGTCTTCTCAGGAGTTCTGTTTTTTCCTGATCAAGTCTTGGGAGGTTGTGTGTTTCCAGAAATGTGTCCATTTCCTCTATGTTTTTGAGTTTATGTGCATAGATATTTTTATATTATTCACAGATGATATTTTATATTGCTGAGGAATCAGTTGTAATATCTCCTTTTTCATTTCTGATTGAGCTTCTTTGGATCCTTTTTCTTCTATTCCTGTTAGCTCTAGCAAGAAGTCCGTCAATTTTTTTTATCTCTTCAAAGAACTAACTTTTTCTTTCTTTGCTCCTTTGTAATTTTTTTCCATTTGTTTAGTTCTGCTCTGGCTTTATTTATTTCTTTTCTTCTGGTGGCTTTGGGTTTGGTTATCTCTTCCTTTTCTGGTTCCTTGAGACATGTCTTAGATTGTTAATTTGTGATCTTTCTGTCTTTTTGATGCAGGAATCCCATAGACTTTGGTAGCTTGTGTCCCCTTTGTTGTTCAGTTTGAGGAATCTTTTTTAGGAATCCATTGAGGTATCCATTTTAATTTCTGTATTGACCCAGTAGTTGCTCAGCAGTAGGTTGTTTAGTTTCCATGACTTCATGTAGAATTGAGTGTTTCTCTTGGAGTTGATGTCTAGTTTTATTCCATTGTGGACTGAGAAAATACGTCATATGATTTCTGTTTTTTTAATTTGTTAAGACATGTTTTGTAGCCTAAGATATGATCAGTCTTGGAGAATGTTCCATATGCAGATGAGAAGAATGTATATTCAGTAGTTTTGGGGTAAAACATTCTATAAATGTCTGTTAGGCCCATTTGTTCTAGAGTCCCATTTAAGTCCAGTGTTTCTTTATTTATTTGCTGGTTGGATGATCTGTCCAGTTCTGTCCATGGGGTGTTGAAGTCCCCAGCAACTACAATGCTGCTGTTTATCTCTTTGCTTAGATCTAGTAGGCTTTCTTTATGAATCTTGGCCCTCCTGTGTTAGGTGTATATTGCACCTATAATGACCATCTTTGTCTTTCTTTACTATTATTGATTTAAAGTTTACTCCAACTTCAACTAAGACATTTAATGACATTACTACTGGACCATGTCTTAAATACATTTCACTAGTGTATTATATTTGAAATTATATCATAGTTAGTTGGATTAGAGATCCTCTTCAACTTCATTCCTCTATAAGATTGTGAGTCTGGTCTATCTGAAAGTGAGGTCTATTGCTAATTCACCTTTTCTATCACCAGAACTGGTTGAGAACATGATATATGATACATTTTTAATGAGGGATTGTCCAATATAAACACTGCAAATGGAATCAACAGCATGACAAAGGCTTTGCTGTTTATATCCCAGAGCTATAGACATGTATAGAAAGAGTTCATTGTGGTAGTTTTATATATGTATTAGCTGGCCACATGCTTGATTGTCTTCTTGGAACAGATGGTAAAGTTCTCCAATGGCACCTCTAAATCAAATTGAGAATTTCTAGTGAAACTAGGAGTGGTCTCAGCTGGTAGAAATGCTTGGAATTGTGAGAAGGAAATTAAATAATTAAATGAGCTATCATAATTGATGCAACCACAACAATAAGGACAAGGCCTAGGCCATCGACAGTGACTGCATCTCATCAGCTTTGGTCTTAGATTTAACCCTGGACATTTTCATTCTTGTCACTCCTTTTACATCTTGGCCTGCCACTGACTCTCCCCCGCATTCTCCGCAAAGAGCACTGGACTACTGGTGGAGATGTGGTGTTAGTTAATGGGCATGAGTGGTATATTTGATGGAGGGGCTGTCAAGGCACTAGCTCTGGTCTATTTGTGCTACTGCTGTTTTATATGCAGCAGTGTCTGAGGGTGGGGCCAGCTCAGAGTAGTTTTTGAAGCAACAAAGGACTATTTAATTGAAGACCAGCTTGTCTTCTGCAAATTTTCCTGCTATCCAACTCAATAATTCACTAGAAAGGAATGTTGCATACTAACAGTTTTCTCACATAAAAAAAACCTGTTGGATCTAAGCTCTTGTATACCAGTGTCTCTGGAAATGTGAGGGAAAATATATTGCTCTAGCCAGAGCAGACTGTTTATGTTTTACCAAAGCTTAGCCTCTAAGCAGATTTTCACTGCAGTCTTCAATATATTTAGGAAAACAAAGTTGCCAGAAAACACTCTCTATTCTTTTATCCAGTGCTTAAAGCCTGAGAAAACCTTAGCATCAAACAATAACTCAGTTATATTTATAATCTTAAACACCATCCAGAAGAGTATTTCAAAAATTATATGCTAGGAAAGATAAGACTCTACCCTGTAATTTCAGGAACAACTATATATCAGGCTTACAGATAAATATTTACAACACATTCAAATTTAGCTGAACTTATATGACTTCAATCAGTGAAACTGTTTCCAGACCCAAAGGTCACAAAAGCTGTTATCACGTTTCCCAAGCCCGATGCCACATTTGTGTCGGAAACCAAACACCACACACTCTAGGCTTCCTCAAGTCCTCAAAAACTGATACAGGATAAGTCTTCTCCCTCCTCTTCCTGCCCATGGAAAACACCTTTCACCCCTTCTTTTTGCAGTAACCAAATTTTGCATCTTTGAGCAGGTGAAGGGGCTGGCCAGCCCATTGAAGCAACCACGTCTTTCTGCCCTGGAATGTAATTTGCAAAATGTTTAGGCTGGAACTTCAAGGGAATGAACTAACACGACCATGGAGGGCAGATGTAAAGAAATCCCACAGCAGCAGGCTCCCGGCCAAATTTACAGTGTCAAGTTATCTGCCTAAAAAATGTTACAAGGGCCATAGAGGTGCCCAGAGTGAGGGCCTGCCAATTAGGAGGAGTGTGAGTGAGACTTATGGGGCTGGCCAGGGTGACAGGGACACAGTCATCATTTGGCAGGAGGCAATTTAAAGATAGGTGTCTGACAGCGTAGCCAGGATTCTCAGGAGCTTATGCATGGTTCTTGGAACTGCACTCTGGATTGTAATTGTTTTACTCAGATTAAAAATGCCTACTGTTCACTCTAGTTGATGGGTTATAATAAGCACTTTTCTTTCCTTAAGAAACCAGCACTTGCAAAGTTTAGTCAATGGTCCAGAGGTGTAGGATAGAGAAACATGAGAAAAAAGAACCATGTTTCCAGGATTTTATTTTTTGCCTGTTAGCTGGGGAAAAACTGGTAGGAATTTAGAACAAATCACACGGTAAGAATCAAAATCAGTGCTACACTTAACTAACGATTAACATTTCCAACATTATGAATATCGTACTTTATTAACCTAAAGATTTGTAAAGTAACATAGAATCATTTCAAACTATCTTAACAGGTTTATATTTCTCTAAAAAGAATGGTGAGAAACATATAACAGGGTGAGAAACATATTATAATTAAAAGGAGAGAAATTAGACTTTATTTTATGCAGTGTTCCATGTGTTTCATTATCAAATAGACATGAAATACTGAAGTAGTCAAGCCCAAGTGAGGAATTTTCAGTGTGTCTTTAGACTGCATATAATATCTAAGTTACAAATTGTCACAGGATTGAGATAAAACTGTGTGGAAATATGATATTTTCAGAGCTCTGGGAATATGTATCTTTCCAAGGAACATTGGAAAGAATTGGCATTAGGATAGCTAGAGGAAAACTTACAGTCCATAAATTATCCGCAAGGTAAAAGAGGTGAAATAAAATAAATCCCAAGATCAACATAGTAGTATTAGCTTCACTTTTCAATTTTCTATTGAAAAATAACACATTTAGATGAAATTAAGAATGAAAATTTTAGTGTTCACCATGTGGCAGTTTCAATATGTTCTAAGTGCTATCTGTATATTAGCTCACTTACTGTTCAAAACCAACCCTGTGAGGAGGGTACTGTTATTATTCTATTTTACAGATGAGGAAATGGAGGCAACAGATGTTAGATAATTGGCCCAGGGATATACTAAATGTCTAGTTCAGTGCTTGAAGCAGGATTCAAATCTGGTAACCTGGTTCCAGAGCTTATGTTATAGACATCTCCATCTAGAAAATTATAAGATTAACATTGTGATTGGTTATACACACATGAAAAAGTTTGAATTCTCTTTGGTTGAGATGTGTCAGAGGAGTAGAAGTGAAGTGAAGAAATATGGGAAAAGCTTTGAGGCACCTTCTCTTCCATATTACCTGCAGAATTCAGAAACAAATCAGGCTATATTTAAGTCAAAAAATATTTTCCAACGTCAGAAAAGAAATATACGTGCCATAATTATTTACTACTTGTTTTATTTTAATATTTTAATATTTTAAATGTTAATATTTATTTACTATTGCAAAACAACTGATGCAATAGCACCTTAATGTGGTAAGCTGAATTTTTAGTTGTCAGTTCCCAGAAAGATAATTGATAAAACAAGTCTGTTCTTATCTCAGGGAGTTCTCCATAGAGAAGACACGATTGGAACATCTTACTTCTGGGTGGTCCAAGCAATCCAGAGTGGTGTTAACAAAATGATAGCAGCTTCTTTAATAAAACAGAAAGATAATCCTTTTTCCTGAATCACTAGGTGTATTTTTAACATACACGGGGCATATCTTGAAGCTCGTCCTTAGCATCTAGGTAACTGATTGGTTTTTACTAAGACATTTGCTTCTCCAATATCCGTCCAGCTTAACTATTTGAGAGAATTTCAGAAAAGTTCCTGTTGCTCTTTCCACATTTTTCTCTCTTTTTTTCTTAAGACTCACACTGATATTTGGCAATGTGTAGACACAGCTGAAATTCTATTAATTCTCAGTCGTGTCTGGTGCTCTGATTAGAACCCAGGGCACTTGCTTCTTATTAAACAAGCTAAAAATTCAAATTCAATTCAAGAATTAAGCAGAAGTTCACTAGGAAGAAGATAGCTTCTGCAGGAAATGAGAACTGGAAAATATGGGTGTTCCCTTCCCTGTATTCTCATACTTTAGAAATTTCACTGTTTTTGATCACCCCAGTTCCCTATATTTCCACTTTAAAATTTAGAAATTAATCATGATTCTTTTTTTTTTTACTGATAAATATAAAAAGTGTTTAATTGCAGGATAGTCTCAACATATGTATGCCTGCCTTTTCTCCAAACCACAGGAAGACCACCCTAGGCTTCCCTTTTCTGTGCCTCAGATGGACAAATGCCAGCAAGCTGCTCCAAACTGCAAAAGGAGATCAAAAATAAAGCATAAATCATTAAAGAAGGAGCATCTACTGCTTCCTTATCCCTCTGGTTCCTAGGCTATTCCAAATGTCAGGGCACATCAGAAATGTAAAGTTCAAGGATGATGTATTAGTTCTGATTCTGTACTTACGAAAGCTGGCGGCTCCAAAGCAGGGAAAGCTGCACAAAATCTGCTTTGGCAGAAGCTTTCTCTCTCTCTCTATTCGGGAGAGGGAGGGTTGAAACAGCTATGGGAATCTGGCTTTCTCCCTTGCTGTGGAGGAAAAAGAGAAGTAAATAAGCAATGATGACTAGCTTTGGCTTTGAATGTCCAACAATTATTAAATGCACATAGGCTTTCAGTAAATTAAGAGAGTTGGTGACCCACAAGACTATGTGAACCATTTATGGTGCTGAAATACTTAAGAGTGAAATTTGATTTTTGTATTAAGGTTTATGCATCATGATTGGGAGCATGTGTAAGAATAGAGACAGAGATTCAGAACATGTACATACTGGAAACCATGTTGCTGAGTTATGAAAATTCCAGTACTCATAAACATGATAATTGAATATTACACTCAATAAAAAGCAATTAATGAACAGATTCTCCTCTGAGGGTAGCAAGCAGAACTTACCCTATTGAAAGTCTTGTCTAGCCCAAATGTTTCCCACTGCCAGCTTTCCCTGGGCTGGAAAACTCCACCTCCTATCCCCGCAGCCTGAGCAGCTACTGAGTTGATTAATCACACTATGTCTTAAGAAAGCTCTGTTAAAACTCATATGATGCTCTAGTTAGGAGGTTTCTGCACGTGAGAGAAACTTCATTTAGTAACCTATATTAACTTGAATATGGTTCTATTTTGAATTCAGTCTGAGAGTTTACTCCTTTCTAGCTAGAACAAAACAAAAAATTCTGGGCAAAATTACTGCCCCCTATATGTTGGAAAATAACAGATTGTTCAACATACATGCTGAAGATTCAGAGCAGGTAATTGGCAGCAGGTATTTATTTGCTCAGTCTCTAGTATTTTGTTCATTCATTGTCTTTATGTATCTTCTCCCAATGAAGAAAAAATGCCTGTAAGTTGGAATCCTCAAAAACCTAAGTAACTTTTTTTAGCAAGTTGAGATTTTCTGCTGATCAAGGACAGCAGCTTCTAGCCACTTCTCAGCCCAGTGGACTCTGGAACTGACTCTTCCAGAATCCTGAGTGGGCTCCTCACAGTAATGCAAGTGAGGTGAAGTGAATCACATTTTGCTCCTTCAGGGCCTTTTTGGGATCTTTCCCTAAAACCCTGGGGCCAGGTAGGGAAATGTTTCCAAGGACCCAAGAGCACTAAGTTGATTTGGGGACAAGAACCAAGTTTATGAGGGCAAATCTACTGTAGCCCATTTAGAGACATAAACCAGCAAGCACTTAAGGACATCAGAGGACAAGAGAAGAAATTGAGACAACTTTTGTTATTTCTTTTTTTCTTTCTTTCTTTCTTTTTTTTTTTTTCTTATTTCAATGGCTACAAACAGCTCTTGTTATTTCAACTCCTAGAGTTTGTAGACTTTCCCTCTAGAACTCTGCCACTAACATGATTCAGTAACCACTTTCCAGTTTCTGTGTCTTGCTCAGTTTGAATCCTTGAAAGAGAAAACATTTTTGTGCAATCAGAGCAGGTATCCATAGCTAGACCACTCAGCTACAGCCAGGGAGCTAGGCCAGTTTTCAGGAGGCTGTGAGGATTAAGGCAGACAGCACTCTATAGAAGCTGGAGGAACACCTCAATATGAGTCCACTACACCAACCAGCACTTCTGAGATTTCCTGTGCATGCAAGTACACAGGTATCTTGTTACAGTGCAGTTTCTAATTCAGTTTGTCTGGGGTGGGGCTGGAGATTCTTCATTGCTAACAAGTTTTCAGGTGATGTCAATGCTACTTGTCCATAGACCACACATTCATGGAGTAGCAGGCATTACGCTACTATATGCTATAAGTGTTTGCTTTAATGACAATAATAATAACTTTCATAGAACATTTATCATGTATTAGGCACCAATTGAAGTGCATTACAATTTATCTCATTTTAAGCTGTAGAACCACCGTAGAAGTGGAAACTCTGATCTCTGATTTACAAATGAGGGAACTGAGACAGAAATGTTAAGTAACCTGCCCACGATTTGAGCAATTTATGCAAATATCTCATTACTCTGACCAAATGATTGAAGCAGCCTCTGTTGTTTCTCTCTAAACTCCAAAGACTTGTGTAGTATCTGAATATGGATCACCACGTAAAAGTTATGTCTAGCCAAATAGCATCAAAACTTTTCCACATGGGATCAGTTTAGTAATAGTACTTCACAGTTCTCAGAATCACACTGCTTACATCTGTCAAGCTCAACAGTACATAGGAAAATCCAAACTGTAAAAAAAAACAAGCTCACTTCTCTGAATCTTCTATCATGCTGCCATAACACTATCTCTCACCATAAACTAAATACACTGTAATTTGAATTGATCTAACTCTAGATTATTTTTTCAGCACCTTACAAATGTAACGGTGAGCAAAGGAACGTAAAATAATCATGGAATGTTTCTACAATCCGTAAGCTGTATGAAATAGCAGTTCGATTTGGTTAGGACCTGATTCTAGTAAATGAATTCTTCCTTTGCTCTTAAAACTGCCTCTCGTCAATATAATTTCCTGCAAATGCCACATGGAGAAAACTCCAGCTACAACTTTCAGATACTCTATTCTCTCAGATGGATGAGTAATTTTATACAAACCCTGTACACTGCTTGTTTGGGTTTCATTACTTTTTAGGGTTTCTATTATTTATTCTTCTTAAGAGTTCAATTGTTAGAGTAAATTGTTCAAGATCTCTTGAATTAAAATACAAATTAGCAGTACAAATTTTATGCTTCACTAATAAAGTAGGTAACTTTTTGGGATCTTGTTTTTTGGTGGTTCCATGTAACTCAACTGAGTTTTTTCCCTTCCATCTCATAATCAGTGACTAACAGAAACTAATCGTATATACTTAAGGAACTGACATATTTTTTTCCAGAATGGCTGTACCATTTTATATTCCCAAAAGCAATGTATGAGGATCTGCTTTCTCCACATCCTCATCAGGATCTAGTGTTATCACACTTTTTTTAATTTTAGCCATTCTGATAGGTGTGTTTTGATATCACATTATAGTTTCAATTTGCATTTCTTTAATGGCTAATGATGCTGAACAGTTTTTCATGTATGTTTATATTTAGGTAGATGAACTCCTCAAAAAGCCCCTTAAAGATGAATTTAAACCATGGCCAGTGCCTTCAAATTGAAACTTAACTTGCACTGTCTTAAAAAAATGTTGTTAGGCACGATCAACAGGTTCTGCACTCATTAAACTATTGCTAAACTAGGATTTGGGGTCTGTGTCAGTCACTGTGTATAGCATGTATCTGATTTCCAAACAATCATCTTGCAACCTAAATTTATTTACTAATTCCTTTTTTTAATCTTCTAATCATCCCTCAAAGAATTTTAGGCAGCAGACGGTTCAATTTGCATGTTGGGAATTGCCTATATGTTTGTTTGCTCAATTCTAAGTATTATTAAAATTTATTTATTCAATCATTCAATGAGTATGATGACTATATAGTGACACTTTCTATGTGCTAGGGCCCAGAATAAAAAGCCAAGTAAGGTTAACAAAATTTTGCCCTCAAAAAGTTTACAGTCAGTAAAGACTTTAAATAGACAAAGGTAATCATTTAATATTACATTTTCATGTTAAATCTCTGATTAGCTTAAAAAATCAAACTTGAGTGCTCATGGAATTCATGACACTCATTTTCTGACAACTTTCTAGCTTCCTTCCTTTCTCTCCACTTTTGCAGTGGACCATGGAGAGGAGAAGGTAAGACCACAGGGCTCCTCTCTTCTGCCTGTAGACTTGCCTTCCCCTTCCTACTTCTGTCTAGCTACCAGAGTGCAGTGAGCAGGACAGGGCTCTTTCCTAGATGGTCCTGTTCAAACCTATCACAGAAGACTTTATTAAAGTCTAGACCTCCAAAAACTTTTGAAATTGGCAGAAGAAATGCTACTCCTAAAGAATAAATTTTTAAAAAATAGAAATAACCAAATTATTTTATAGTTTGAGTTGTCAGGAAAAGCACCTTTTCATCATAAAGAAATCTTGTTCACTGCATGGTACAATGTGAAGCAAGCTACAGAATGGGTTTAGTTCTCTTGTAATCATTCAGCGAAATTTGTGTGCGCGTGTCCTCCTGTATTGTTCTGCATATTCTTCAAGGTAGTAGAGAGGTAAAGTCAATCATACACTATCCTTTTTTGCCAAGAGCTCACCCTCTAGTGGGAAGCAGAAATGTAAATGGAGAATTCAAGTAAAATACCCTAAGTGCTTCTGACTCGCCTTGGGGACAGAGAAAGAAGAAAATAAATCTTTAGCTGGTGACAGAGTGAAAAATTGGTGAGGAGAGATTTCCATCATGCCACATTTTAAGCTATAAATATTTAGAATATGGATCAAACTTCAAGTACAGTTATTTTTCTGATCCTCTCTTTCATAGGCATTTTGGTGTATGTTTGGTTGGTCGGTTGGTGTTTCAGTAAATTCCCTTCACTCTAACTCCATTTGCCTTTGTCATATCCCATAAAAGATATTTGAGGTGCATATCTACACATAGGCATTCCCCACTATCTCTAACATTGATTCGCATCTTTCAGTCAATTCTACATTTAAAGCAAACATTTCCTGAAATCCAATGTCATCTTGATTTTGTTTTGTTTTTACCAATATTTGATGTGGAAATCTTGTCAAAAGCCTTGTAGAAATCTAAATAAATTAGGTACATTGATTTCTGTAGTCCAAATGTGTATTTACCTCCTCAAAGAACTTTGGTTGGAAAATATTGGCAAGGGTTGTGTTTCATTGCATAGTACAGTCCATCACTGGCCTTTCTCTTTTCTATTCTTAGACTGGGAAGGGATAAAGGTCCCAAAGCTTTTCTTGGTCCACTTGTATCTTTCTTAACAGTGCATTATTTTAATGAGATAAAATCATAAGTGTAAGTATTTTTAACATCTCAATTTTTACAGCAAAGCATGTAATAGAATTTTGATAATGGTCTGAAGTTACTATGTTCCTTCCAAAATACGTTAATCCAACTATACAAAAATGCCAAATCTGAGAGTACAATTAGGCGTGTATATGCAGGCTTTTGCATTTGAAAATCAACATGCAGATTATCTGAAGCATGCTGAAGTACTTAATTTAACATAATGTTTAACTCCAGATTTTAATCCAAAATTGTGAGCTTCGATAAGTCATGTAAGAGACAAAGTGTTTAATTTTAAAAATAAAATTAATTTAAATAGAAATCACTTTATCATCCACATGTCAATGTTTATTTTCTTAAAGGTTGCCTGAGAACTATAGATACAAACTATGAGATTCTGGGGTTCTTTTCTTTAAAGAAAATCGCATTCGTGTTTATGAGTGACTCCTTATTTTTGTCGTACTATTTTTAATGCTGCATTTTTATTATGGTAGGAAAAAGGCATGCGTTAGGCATTTTTTCTGAGCAATATGTTTGTGATTACTTACGAAGAAAGTTTTATGTCTTGTGCTTTGGCTGTATTCTGCTTTCTGAGCATAAGTAAATTTATGAAAATATTACATGTTCAACTCTTTTGTATTTTCTTTAATGAAACATTCTTTCCTATCCATGTTTTTCAATGTTTATCTGAAGTCACATCCCATTATGTAAAACAGGGAAGTATTTGGCTTATTTTCACAGAATTGTTTGACACTTAAAGGATTAGAGAAAATTTGATTTATGATCTGTAACATGACCCCAAAGTAAAGAAATGAACAATATTCTGAGATCTAAATTCAACTACTGATAGAAAGATTCAGTTGATTTCCTTTGGTTATTTGAAATTCTTCC
The DNA here is from genome assembly GCA_004363605.1 of Indri indri. Taxonomy (NCBI): domain Eukaryota; kingdom Metazoa; phylum Chordata; class Mammalia; order Primates; family Indriidae; genus Indri; species Indri indri. The sequence goes on along the minus strand of RJWJ010010412.1, from coordinate 17,511 downwards.
TCATCGAAACCAATCTAAAACTATTCTTGTTTGTGTGATTTATAGCTTATGACATCAATATTTAAAAGGTAAATAATATGTGACATCTTTGGACAAATATGTATCATATGCCTATTATGTCCTATTTCCATGTTTAAAGTATTCGCTTCATGTTTTGCTTAGGAAAAGGGTAGTATTTCTAACATAAAGAAATTAATAAAGGCCCAAAGACTTAGAAATGCATTTTTCTTTTGAAGAAAAAAAAAGCATACGGATGAAATGCATTGAATATTTTCTTTAAAATAAATATAGAAATGTCTGATGCCAAAAAAACTGATAGTAAAGATTATATATCTTCTCAATTGATGTGTTTATAATGATGGTATAATGATATTTGGGAATAATTCCAAAACTAAATTATAAAATACTAGTAGAGAGGAGGCACTTAAATGACAGTGTTATTAGGCTTTTCCTAAGAATAAGCTCTCCTATCCTCACTAAATCATGTCTGAGCACGCAATGGGGCTTGCAATTTGCTCATTCACTCTAGACGATATGTTAACATGATTCTGCTAGAAAGAAGGCTAAGAAAACGTCTATGTAAAATTAAAATGGCAAGATGGTAAGTATGAGTATCCATATTCCTAACACTTAACTGCCATAACCTCAGATACTCTTCCCAGCTTTCTATAATTTTCAAGAAAGAAAATTAATGAGTTTCTATTTTGCTATCTCTTGGTGATGATATGTTTACACCATTCAGGAAAAAAATATACCCCCTTATTTTCTCTTAAAAATATACTAATTCACTCTTAAGTCAATAAAAAATTCAGTACACTAGTATGTATTGTTTACTTTGTGTCAAGTTTAAATATCCCAAGATGAAATGTTAGGCTAAATGAAACCCAGGCAGTCAGACTCCAGGGACAACGTTCCAAATCCCATTATATTCACTAGAAAGATAAAGATTAACAGATTAACAGAAAAACTGTGTATTCTTTGAGGGGTTCTCAGGGGAGAAAGAGAGACAGACAGCAAAGCAGATAATTGCAACAGCCTTAGAAATGGTAGAGTAGAGGTGGTAGAAGTATGTAGGGCAAAGAGGGAAAAGCATCTATAGTGTCTGGGAAGGTACATCTGAACGAAGTCAGATGGATAGGAGTTTACTAAATCAGCATTATTGGGAGAGAAAGAACCAGGGGGGGAAAGGTCACTTCAGAAAGAGATAAGAGCACAGCCAGAGCTAAAAAGAGGTAAACATGACATATGCAGGGAACATGTTCTATCTGGAGTTGATGTTGTGTTTGCAGGTCAGGATAGAGAGAGTTTTGGAGGGATAAACAGAGGCCCTGTGGGCCTCCTTAATAAGGCTGAACTTATGCATTTGGAACCATTGAAGAAATTAAAGAAAAAAATTAAAAGGCCACACTTACACTTTAGGGGGAAATTTCTAACGGTCTTGTACAAAGGATGGAGTGAATAGGTTGGAAGTCAAAGGGAGGTTATTGCAGCAATCGAGACAAAATAAGATAAGGGGCCAAAGCAAAGCAATGAACTGATAATAGACAGAGGAGAAATTTGAAAGAGATTATGGAGGCAGAGTCAACTGAATTTATGATAAGGAAGGAAGTGATGAAGAAAAAATAATCACTAGGATGAGATGCAGCCTTAGGTGAATAGACAGATGATGGCTTCAAGAAAATATAGGAAACAGAGCAGAAGGTGCAAATGTTGGGGAGTCATTAATAACTCAAGGTGAGAACATGTTGAGTTGGAAGTATCCTATCTTGAAGGAGAAAATGGACATTCCAGAGTGTGACTTCAAAGAAATTTGACCAATCCAGTTTATCCCAATTAAAAAACGTATGTGGAAAGTCAATCTATAAAGACAAGGTCATTTGTAAGCATGAAATCAAGCAGGTCTATGTATATGAATGACATTGTTATAGACTACAGTGTGTCCCCTCGAAACTTATATATTGAAGTCCTAACTCCTCATATCTTAGAATGCGGCTATATTTGGAGACAGGGACTTTAAAAGGGGGTATAAAATGAGGATGTTAGGGTGGGTTCTAATGCAATCCGACTGGTGTATTAGAAGGGGAGATTTGGATACAGAGAGAGACACCGGGATGCACCCAAAGGGAAGACCACCTGAAGGCACAGTGAGAAAGCAGCCGTCTGCAACCCAAGAGAGCCTTCAGGAGAAACCTGCTGACACCTTGATCTTGGACTTCTAGGCTCCAGAACTGTGAGAAAATAAAGTGGTATTTTGTTAGGCAGCCCTAGCAAACTAATACAGACATCATTCTAGCCTGATGCACCACCTTTGCCATATGGCTATGTTTGCCAGGGGGACAAACTCATTTTTCTGGAGCATGTTGAAAACAAACGTCAACATCTCATTCTTTCAGTTTCATTTTTTCTAGCTCCTTTCTGTCTGCCCTATATTTCTACAGACAACATCAATTAAAAATTAGCTTTCCTAGCAATATTCAAATTCTAGATTTCTTCCTAAAGACTATACCCAAGATACTTTTACTGAACTTGGGTGCTCATAAAGTGACCGATATTTCAATTTATTTTCTATCTGCGGATGTGGTGTTGTTCCTACACCTGACAAATCCCATTGTTATTTCCTAACTTCCTTGTCAAGAGATAACCTTATCTTCACAGAATTCTATAAAATTGCCCACATTACCAACCACAGTTACATCTATATTTCTACAATGAGCTGGAACATTTATTTCCACTCAGAAAAACCATGTAGTTATTCATGACATCAGTAGGAAGAATTTTGGAGGCATAATTTACCAGCATTGAAATAAATCTATCCAAAATTAATCATTTTTTTAATTTCTGTAGATTTAAACTACGTATCAGTTGATATCATCTAAACAGGAATACTATATGGATAAGCTTTAAAAAAATCTGCTATAATAGACCATATTTATAATAGCTTATTGGCCACTTTTGAAGAGGATTTTATCCTCGTTTTGTGATTTATAATTACACATTATTAGAAAAATCATTAATTTATCCATTCAATAAATAAATACTGATTACCTGCTCTGTATTTGGTACTGTGTTAGGTACTGGGAATACAGGTGAACTTGAACCCTTGAGCCCTCACAGGGAGCAGAGAAAGGGTGTAATAAAAGATTCTAAGGAGATAATTAGCCTGATTTGCCTTAGTTCTATTTATTACCTTCACAAAAAATTATTCCTACTCCCAGCATCTTTAATCCAACTTCAAATACACAATGCAGAAAAAGTAGCTATCTGGAGGTGAAACTCCTCTTACAGCTTAAGATGCTAAAAGTATGCTGGTGATTACATCTGGAAAATCTATGAGATTCAAAATATCAGTATTGGGAAATAAACACCTCAATGTCATCGGCTAAATTTTGTCTTTCTGATATTCATTCATAACTTAGAGCTCTAATCCCCAATACCTCAGAATGTGACTGTACCTGGAGATAAGGACTTTAAAGAGGTGATTCAGTTAAAATGAGCCCATTAGGACAGGCCCTAATCCAAACTAACTGGTGTCCTTATCAGAAGAGGAAATTTGGACACATAGAGTGAAGCCAGGGGCACACAAGCACAGAGGGACAAGCTTGTGAAGAGGCAGCAAGAAGGCATCCATCTGCAAGCTGAGGAGAGAGGCCTCTGGAAAAACCAATGCCGCCAGCACCTTGATCTTGGACTTCCAGCCTCCAGACTTGTAGGAAAATAAGTTTCTGCTGTTCGAGTTATCCAGGCTATGGTATTTTGTTATGGCAGCCCAAGTTGACTAAGACAGCAGCTATCTGAAAACAAGGCAAGATCTGTAAATTGAAAACCCATTGGATGGCCCAGCCATTATGTACTTAACTTGGGCATTGCCATAGGTGAGATATCCAGATAATTCAAACGAATCTGTGGATTGTTTTTTTACACTATTAAATACAAATGAGCACAGCACACTTTCTTATAATTATCTCCCGCTGCTTAAACAATCATAACTTGCAAAGAGTGTGAAACTGTTTTTGCTACGTGCTTTTATCGGTACAAAATCTGTAACATTTAATGTATCAGTTCCTATCACTGTGGCCCTTCATTTCAATACTTAATAAAGGTTTATTCAGCAATCTTCCCTTCAGTCTTCTCAATGAACCATGATCGTTTCTGGCACATATGGAAAACAAAGCAAACTTTTCTTGAATTAATAAAATTAAGTCTGTCAGATTTAGGCCAGCTGGGTATTAAATTCAAACTAGACCAAATACTGGCTGAACATAGTTGCAGCTTGTATAGATCAGATTTGGCATAAAATTCAGTTTGTGATGTAATGTAAATTGTCAAAGTGATACTGCTTCAAATTTCACGTGGTTTATTTTTAAAATGATGTACATCATGCAGAAAAATAAAGCTTAACTTAATGTGAAAATAACTACTTATAAGAACAATAGAATGAGAATGTAAGTTGAGCATTCATTAAGAACTGGCATATGGTTTTGCATAGTAATCCAGGACTTCATTGTTTCCATTTGGATTGAACAGAAAATGAAAGAAGGCCCAGTAAAATGCTTTCATTTTTCTTTTATGTGAGAATTTAAAAAATATATATTGCACTTTAGGAATAGGCATCTTTTATTATACTTTCTTAAGTGTAAAATTTTCTTTACATTTTTTATGAAAAAAAACCTGTTTGATATGACCACCACAACTATGACTATGTCAAAATAAACTCAATTAACTTAACATCATTAAAATGTATATGCCTTCTTGTGACAAATTCAATATGAGTTTGAGATATCGATTTCATATCACAACCACCATTTCAATGAATTAAGATTCTTGTCAAAGTACCCTTTGCCAAACAAAAACAACAAAATTCCAAATGTTCTATTGGATGATTTAAAAATATATATTGTAAAGGGACAACTGAATAAGATTTTTTTGTCATAAACCTCTAAACTAAAAAGGTATAGGGAAAATCTAGACTACCATTCAGCACAAACAGCTACTTTTCTAATTGCATCAGAAAGCTAGCTATTCACATTTTTTCCATTTTTAATTAATGTACATTTTCCAAGAATATATCTTCATCATTTCATAAGGTTTCTCTAAACATGACAGCAGATAATAAAATGCATGAATTTTAGGCCTAATTAAAATAATAAAAATGTTTATGTAGTCAAACATATTAAGCTCTTTCAAATGGCCACATTATTATTATACTTCATTCATTCAACAAATGATTTCAGCCTGCCTATTATCAGCTGAGCACAATGATTTTCACAGGCACATGGAGCTTATAGTCTAATGAAAAACATAAACATTCAATAATTAAACACAAATATAAAATAGATATAAATGTGTTCATTATGTGTCAGAGCACTTTGCTAAGTACTTAAATATATTTTCTCATTCAATCTTCATAATACCATGAGGTCATTATTATCTTTAGTACCATTTCACTCAAGAAGAAACTGAGGAACAAAGAAGTTAATTAATAGCCCAGGGTCATACAGCTTATAAGTAGCAGAGCTGGAATTTGAACCCAGGCACTCTGGATCTAGAGCTTATATTTTTAATTACTATACTGCATCCACCTCTCAAATATATCATTATAAATTATGATGAATGATACAAGGAAAAATACCATCTATAAAAAAATGTGTACACACAGCCAAATATAACATGAAGCTGTTGAGGAAGGCCTTTCAAGAGTACTGATTTTTAACCTGAGAATTGAACAACAACTGAGGTAGGGAGAAGATGTGGGTGGAGGTGGGGTAGTAGGGTAGTGTTTCTAGCAGAATAAATAGCATGTCCCAAAGTCTTGGTATTAAAAAAAAAAAAGTTTACTTGGTAGAGCACTTTTTCCCAAACTTTGCATTACAAAGAGCCAAGATGCATTTTATGTTTTGTATTTCATTCAAAAATGAATTTAAATGTTTTATGCAGAAGAAAAAAGCTGAAAAATTTTAACAAACAACAATCAAAAAAATGCTTAAAGACACAGAAGATTGCAAAATTGCTTTGCAGGGTACTAAGAGTGCTGGTACCGTAAAAAACTAGTGGCAAAGAATATTGTTTTCAGGGAGTGAGAGAGCCAAAATGGCCGACTAGAGACATTGCTCGTTGGAACAGCCTGGCTGGAAGGTACAATGTCGGACTGAGGAAAGTGGAGAGGAGTCACAGTACAGGTGTGGTTCACAAAGAGAGACAACTGAGACAACCGGGGACCCCACAAAGAAAAACTGTGAAGCTAAGAAAGAAGAAGGTAAAGAAGAGAAGATAGCAGTACAGATCAAACCCAGAGAGGTTCAGAGCCCAGTGAAAGGATATTTAAATATCCAGGTACAGGGAGCTCAATGGAAACATGGGAGATTCGTTGCAAAGAGGCAATCACCACAACACATAGCCATCAGACTGGCCAAAGTCGATAAGAAGAAGGAACTCCTATGAGCTGTAAGGTGAAAACATCAGGTAACTTACAAAGGAAAACCCATCAGACTAACTGCAGATTTCTTAACTGAGACCTTACAAATCAGAAGAGATTGGGGCCCCATTCTCAGTCTTCTCAAACAAAATAATGGCCAGCCTAGAATTTTGTATCCTGCAAAACTAAGTCTCTTATATGAGGGAGAAATACAGACTTTGTCAGACACGCAAACTCTGAGGGAATTCGTCAAGACCAGACCTGCCCCGCAGGAAGCACTCAGAACTGCATTATACATGGATCAGCACAATAGATACTCACCAGTGTAAAATCACTCAAAAACTAAAACTCAGAGCCCATATACCATAATGGCTCAAGAGGTAAAACAAAGCAACAAGGTTGTATCCAACAGGATGAAGTGAAATCACCCTACATATCAATTCTTTCAATAAATGTGAATGGCTTGAATTCCCCACTCAAGAGATATAGACTGGCTGAATGAAAAAAAAAATACAAGCCAAGTATTTCCTGTCTCCAAGAAACACATCTAACCCAAAAGGACGCATTCACACTCAGAGTGAAGGGATGGAAAAATATTCCATGCAAATGGAAACCAAAAGGAAGCTGATGTAGCTATCCTCATATCAGATAACATAGACTTCAGATCAACAGTAGTAAAGAAAGATAACGATGGTCATTATATAATGGTAAAGGGAGAAATTCAACAAGAAGACATAATAATCATAAATATTTATGCACCTAACACAGGCGAAACCAGATTCATAAAGCAAACCCTGCTAGATCCAAACAAAGTGATAAACAGCAGCATCATAATAGCCAGGGAATTCAACACCCCACTGACAGAACTGGACAGATCTTCCAAGCAGAAAATAAAAAAACAAAACAAAACAAAAAAACAACACTGGACTTAAATGGGACTCTAGAACAAATTGACCTAACAGAAATTTGCAGAACATTCTACCCCAAAACTACTGAATGTATGTTCTTCTCATCAGCACATGGAACAATCTCTAAGATTGATCAGTTCTTAGGCCACAAAACATGTCTCAACAAATTTAAAAAAATAGAAATTATACCATGTGTCTTCTCAGACCATAGTAGGATAAAATTAGAAATCAATTCCAACAGAAACATTCAACACTACACAAAGTCATGGAAATTAAACAACCTATTGCTGAATGATTATTGGGTCAAGGAAGAAATTAAGATAAAAATCAAAAGATTCCTCAAAGTAAATAAAAAAGGGGATACAAGTTATCAAAATCTGTGGGATTCGACAAAAGCAATCTTAAGAGGAAACTTCATAGCCTTAAATACATACATCAAAAAGACAGAAAGATTACAAATCAACAATCTAATGAATCATCTCAAGGAATTAAAAGAGTAAATGAATGCTAACCCCAGAGGAAGAAAAGAAAGAACTAAGATCAGAGCAGAACTAAATGAAATAGATAACAAAAGAATTATACAGAAGATTAATGAAGCAAGAAGTTGGTTCTTTGAAAAGATAAACAAAATTGATAGAACTCTCACTAGATTAACCAGAAACAGAAAAGGCCCTAATAAGCTCAATCAGAAATGAAAAAGGAGATATTAAAATTCATGCCACAAGAATACAAAATATCATCTGTGAATACTATAAAAATCTCTGTGCACATAAACATGAAAATGTTGAGGAAATGGACAAATTCCTGGAAATACGCAACCTCCCTAGGCTAAATGAGGAAGAAACAGAACTCTTGTAGAGATCGATATCAAGCAACAAAATTGAAGCAGTGATAAAAAACCTTCCAAACAAAAAAAGTCCTGAACCAGATGGTTGCACAGCCAAATTGTACCATACCTATGAAGAAGAATTGGTACCCATACTGCAGAAATTATTTCATAACATCAGGAAGGAAGGAATCCTCCCCGATTCATTCTATAAAGCCAGTATCACCTTGATACCAAAGTCAGTAAAGGACACAACAAAAAAAGAAAACTACAGACCCATATTCCTTATGAATGTAGGTGTAAAAATTCTCAACAAAATTCTAGCAAACCAAATTCAGTGGCACATCAAAAAAATAATCCACCATGACCAAGTGGGCTTCATCTCAGGGATGCAAGGATGGTTCAACATACATAAATCCATAAATGTGATTCACTACATAAACAGAAGCAAAAACAAAGACTATGTGATCATCTCAATAGATGCAGAGGAAACATTTAACAAAATTCAGCACCATTTCATGATAAGAACCCTCAACAAACTAAGCATAGAAGAAATATATCTCAAAAGTGCAAAAGCCATATATGACAAACCCACAGCTGACATCATACTGAAGGGGGAAAAGTTGAAAGCATTCCCACTAAGAACTGGAACAAGACAAGGGCGCCCACTGTCACCACTTCTATTCGACATAGTGCTGGAAGTCCCAGCCTGAGCAGTCAGGCAAGAGAAGGAAATAAGGGTATCCAAATCAGGTAAGAGGAGGTAAAAGTATTGCTTTCTGCTGACAACATGATCTTGTATCTAGAAAACCCCAAGGACTCTGTCAAGAGACTCTGGAATTGATAAATAAATTCAGCAGTCTCAGCTTACAAAATCAATGTACACAATTCAGTAGCATTTCCATACACCAATAACAATCAAGTTGAGAATCAAACCAAACACTCAATGCCATTCAAAATAGCTACAAAGAAAGTAAGATACCTAGGAATATACTTAACCAAGGAGGTGAAAGATCTCTACAAAGAGAACTATGAAACGCTGAGGAAAGAAATCGCATATGACACAAACAAATGGAAAAAGACTTCATGCTCATGGATCAGTAGAATCAGCATTGTTAAAATGTACATACTACCTAACGTAATTTACAGATTCGACGCAATCTCCATCAGCATACCAATGCCATATTTCACAGATCTAGAAAAAATAATTCTACACTTTGGAACCAAAAAAGAGCCTGAATGGCCAAAGCAATATTAAGCAAAAAGAACAAATCTGGAGGCATCATGTTACCAGACTTCAAACTATAGTGCAAGGCTGTAGTAACCAAAACAGCATAATATTGGCTCAAAAATAGAGATACAGACCAGTGGAACAGAATAGAGAACCCAGATATAAAACCTATCTGTTAATATATACTGCTAACCGATCTTTGACAAGGCACTGATTATTTGTGTGTTTAGTGAAAACATGTCAAGAGCTACCATTTAAAGCCATCACTTAACCATTTCTTCTCTTCAGACTTATTGCCAGTCTATCAAGATCCTGTTTATATTTTAAAATACCTGTTTATACCTGTTTTATACCTCAAAATAAATACTCAGTATCATTTTGGAAAAAATATTCCAAGCATGGACTTTTCTCAACTGAACTCCTATGTCTAAAAAATTAACTTCAGGACCCACATAAAAGAAGTTGGAGGAAGGAGGTAAAGTCAACGCATGCTGTGCGCCAGGCATTGTAACAAGCATTTAATGCCCCTCACTTCACTCTAACAAGGATTTAGCCTTGTTTATGTCCATGGGGAAACTAACAAAACGATTATGTGCCACATTTCCCTCTGGAAGCAGGTGGAGTGAAAGAATTTAGGCGTTGAAATGAGACACACCTGGCTTTAACCCTATCACATCCTCTATCTGTACTATGTTTCCAGGGAGAAGACCTTATCTTAGTCATCTTTTTCTCTCCAGCATTTAGCAGGTCAAATGCTTCAGAAGAGAAGGTTAATCACTACTGAAAGAAGGAGGAAAGCAAACTTCATAATACAGCAAACCTGAGATCATTTTTAGGAGAAAAATTCAGTACACAATCACTTATGAATTCCACACATAATTAGTAGCTCATTTCTTGATGTGCCTGGGGATAACTTTAAGGAGCAACTATTATCGATAAAGAAAATGAGTGAAGACAAAAGAACAATGAAAATCACCTTATATTTCTAGAATTATCAAAAAATAAAAGAGGAGAAAAAATAAAAGAGGAGAAAAAGATGGTATGACAGAAACTGCTTGTTTTCCCTCAATATCTGTTTTCCCATTTTTTATTCTACAACAGAACTTTCCAATTTTAGCTATATGTCTACCAGGAATAGCAATCACACTTTCCTGTTTTCCTTTTATCTAGGTGTAGACATAGGACTCAGTTCTGGTCAATGGAACATGAAGGAAAGTAACACGTGCAACTTCCAGGATATGTCCTTAAAGGGAAGGACTGTGACCCTTATCCCACTTTCTCCATCCTGCTTCCTGGAAGGTAGATGTGGTGGGGCACCATCCTGAACCATGAAGTGATGGCAACAGCACCTGTGCTGAAGATGGTAGAGCAACAAGAGAGAAGCAGCCTGGGTCAGGGTCTGGTTCTAGGCATTAGACATGAGCAGCCGTATCAGCCCTGCACCACTTACCTTCGTACCATTAGGTGAGAGAAAAAGCATCCAACTTACATAGGCCACTGTTATTTGGGGTCCCTGTTCCATACCACTGAACTCACATGCTCAATAACACTGATGGAACCTATGATGGCAGGAGTCTTGTGAACTAGCCTATCCTTTCTTCAAATCTCAGGATTTCCTTCCTTCTAATACAATGGAAGCCAGAAAACCACTCACTGGGACTCAGAAATCAGCTTATGTCTTTAACTGGGCAAGATGACAATTAGAAGCAATTGTAAGTTCACTGAGACATTTCCCTTCAAAAACTAGAGCGTAATTTTAGCCAAATGGCTTTTTTCTTCTCAGTGTGACCAAAGAAAAAAAGTCAAAATATACATCACATCAGATTCCTTTTTTGAAAAGAATAGGATCAAAAGACCTGTCTACATCTGTATGCCTGCCTTTTTCTCTCTCGCTCTGTATGTGTATATGTATCTCTGTCTCTCTATGTGTCTCTCCTTTCTTTCTGATTTTACATCTATAGAAGACTCAAGGCTTTGTGAACTAAGATAGCTAATGTCAAAACAAATTTTAAGGCAGAAAAAAAAGTTTAAACTAACCACTTTGCAAATGACTATGGGATAGGGTTCACATCCAAAGTCTCAGACTATATAGAATAGTCTTTACATATTCTTCAAATTCTACTCTGACTTCTGTTCTAGGCCCTGTGTATATTAAACTTTATAGTAAAAATAAAACTCGGATGCATGTTAAAATTTCTGATTTTTAAGAATATTGCCTACTATTAAATGGGTATGAATTTTGAATAATTCAATAAAATAACCTCCAGTGATGTCTCTTTATTATAATATTGAAGCAGCCTATGCCCTGCAACCTACAAGATATGTGACTCGAGCAAGACACTCAAACTCACTAAGCCTGGTTTTTTCTCCCGTAAAGTAGAGACAGTAACCATACTTGACTCATAGGATTGTGACATCGAGCACTGATCAAGCACTTAGCAGAGTGCCTGGCGCATTATAGGAGCTAAGAGAATATTAGTTGCTATCTGCATTATGATTGTGATTGCTATTTGCCAAAGACGTGCAGTTTCTATACTTTAAAAATTGATCTCCTTCCTATGGGAGATGATATTCTTTGACCATTATCTGCACACCATCTACTCTAGTTATTAGTATAAATGAGTTTATTTTAAGCAATCCATATATTTTCAAAGTGGCTGAATAGTTGGGAAAGTAGTTCATCTATGAAATAGAATAAACTAATGGTGCAAAGTAAACTTAATTAGGTCTTTAATTTTAGCTACTTGAAAATCACACCAAATCCATGTGGGTCTTTTTGTCCAATAATAGTCAAATCAAAACTCATGTGATTACTATATGTTTTGGTCATTATCAAAGTATAATTTCATTGTTAATTCAGTATAATTATTACTCCACTTACTTTGCATAATTTTAAAAGACCATACAGGGAATCTTTTAAGTCCTAATGGTTTCGTAATAAAGATAAGGTAAATGTATATAAAATGTGTGTGTGTATACCAAGCTGTAAAATAAAAATTGTTAGTAAATATGAGAAGAAAAATAAGAATATTCCTCCTTTGTGCCACTGACAAGCTATGAGCCCAAACTAAAATTAAGAAAGAGATTACATAATGGTTAAATTTACTGAAACTATATTTTTTAAAGGAGTATATCAAACAAGAATGAGAATATAGTGTAAAGCAGAAATACACATTTGTGAAACAGACATTGTTACACAACACATTTAATAATTGCACATTCTTAAATTGACTCTGGAGTCAAGAAGCCCTCAAATACAATTCAAAGATTAGAAAATGCTTCCAAGTGGATGATAATGCTTCCTTCATCTTCATTTAGTGCCAATAAAAAAATATATATCGCATTGTATTTACTCTGCAAATGACCAACATCTCCAACTCCCCTTCCACACCCTTCCACCCCTTCCACCCCACTCAAGGCAAGTTGAGAAAAGAGTAAATTCCCTTAATTGGAAAAAAAATAAAACTTAACCTTATGTCCTGATTGTTTCTTTTAAAGCACTGAACTAGGGCCATTTTGCTTAATTTCTTTTCAAATCATTTGGATTTCAGTGTGGCTAACACATGATACTTACAATATAAAAAGACTTAAAATATCAGATTTTAATAATCCTTAGGTGGCTGTATGCAAAGCAGATGTTCTATTATACTTTCCAGATGCTAGCTGTAAGCACAATTAATTAAAGACAGTGCTTACATATCATTTTAGTACATTTCAGTATATAGTTAAAACGATGTTAGAGAAAAGGGAGAATAAGCAAAAGCCAGGACTACTCGACTGCAAAGAGAATTGCCAAGAAAGATTAAGTTCACATATGTTATACCAATAACAGGCAGAACTAAAAAGCAACTATAGCCAAACTAAGAAGTGCTTGCTTGGTGCATTGTGACAGCAGCAAGAATTAGCAAGAATTATAAAATACCAACTTTGTTCACAGCTTCATGCACTACGTGCCGTTGGTGAGGTTTTGACACAGTCATTAGTTATTCCAGAAATCTTCAGACGAACTAAGATGCCAATTAACACTTTAGGAGTGCAATGAACTGATAAAATCCAAATAGAATTTTTTATTCAATTTTCTAGAAAAGACAATTTTTACATTTCAAACAATATTAATTTTTTCTATGTTCGTTTTACTTTTCCAGTGTATCGCATGCACTCTTTTATTAAGTGCTGCCTTGTATTTTGTGTGCTTTATAAATTATCTGTCTTTAATACTTAGTTCAACTCAATGAGCACTGAGCACCCAGTATGTACTGGGGGAGGCAGCGATAAATCAGCCAGAGTTCTCTGCTCAGAGATAGTCTTCATTCAGAGACCATCAAAGCTTCATCATCAAATTCAGTACCTAATTTACTAACTCCAGTTATATGACCTAAGCAAACTCTAGGTTGAGTTCATTATACTGAGTTGACATTAGTTATCACAACTGCTATCACACTCCATATCCAGCAGCATTTTCTCAAGGCTGAGAACACAGGTAAGCTCTTGTTAATGCCTAAATAAAAAATAGCATCTACTTCAGATTAAACAAATGTAAATACAAGTCAATCACTCATTGTTTGCAAAGCATAGTGCTACTTCCTTACAAACAAAACTGAGGCAATCACAAATGAAAAATGTATTATGAAATAACTCACTAGTTACCTATTCTATAAAGTTTGACCTTTGGATTCCCTAGGAATATGCTATCCTTACTTTCTAAACTGTAACTGGGAAAGAAGCCTATTCATTTTTACTCTAAACACAACTTACAGAGATTTCCATTTATTTTTCTTCAAGGGGTCAATTTCAAATGTGTCTACCTTTAAAAAAATTGAAAACTTACCTTGGTTTATCTGATTAATTTAAATCATATACAATTGTTAATATTCTACATTTTTCAACTTGCAAAATGACTATTCCACACAGGTCAACATGTAAAACTCTACTTTATAACTTGAACATACTGATTCATGAAATTGGTAACCTGAACACTTTTACATTTAATCCAGTGGGATCTATTTGTACAAATGACTTGACGACTTTAAAATGACATTTTTTTAAAGCAAGACACAGAAAGATGGAAAATAACATATAAAAAGTAAAAAGTGTACATTTTCCTCCAAAGTGAAAGTAAACCCATGTGATAAATTCAAGAAAGCAACCTTTTGCAAAGCTACAAGCTAATGTTCCTAGAGATTTGTTTGTTAACAACCTACTTACTTTCAGAACAGATTCCTTTTTGTCCTCATGCAAAGTTGGGAGGAGGGGATCCAATAGACATAAAGTGTGCTGACCTCTCACCCCTGGGGACCAAATTTTAAATAAGTCCATGGATTCATGCCCTCTTAACTCAATTACTACTGAGAAGTGACTACATAAAATCACACACAAAAAATAGCCACTTGAAATTAACCAAAACCTCAGGACCACACTGGCAGAAGAATGAGTTCACCTTTTAAGTTCAGAAGACGTCATTCTCCTGCTGAGTTCCAAAAGAGCATCCCACTGAAAAGATCACATTACGCCCACCCTGGCTGTACCTGTAGCTTGAAGATTAACAGATAAACAGATGAATAGTCAGAAGAACAATAAAAATTCTCTTCAGAAAAGACAGGAGGAAAAAAAAATGGGGATATTTTACCCAGCAAGAAGAGAGAGACGTGTATGTTGTTGAATTGGGCTTCCTTAACTGACTAGGTTTCCCTTGGAAGTGGTAGGGGCTGCCCAGCTGGTACTGTTGAGAGTACTGCTGAGGTCAGCACCTTCCCTTTACAAAAACAAAAACCAAGTCCTTCTGTTAGTCACATGCCATAGGGTGCTGTCCACCCTGTAAAGCACTATGCAAGAATTAATTATCATCATTATATAATCATCTGATTATAACAACCTTACTCTATTCAAGATCCTTTAGCAGCAGTCCCCAAACTTTTTGGCACCAGGGACCAGTTTCTTGGAATACAATTTTTCCAAGGACATGGTGCGGTGGCAGGTACGAGGCAGAGTTCAGGCAGTGATGCACGGCCTGGTTCCTAACGGGCCACCACCAGAACCAGACTGGGGGCCGGCGGGGGGTTGGGAACCACAGCTCTGCAGCGGTATGGCTGACACTTTGTTGCAAGATCAATAGTTTCTAAGTGTCAAGTTGTCCTTTAGGATCAGCAAAATGAAACTCCAGGGTTGTTTTAATCCCATTCTAAACTAAATCCTTTTAGCTAACCCATTAGCACTCATCACTACCAGGCTTTCTCTAGTTCATTTGTTTATTTTACTTGTTTATTGGCTTGCTTTCTCTCCTTCTCCTAAAAGGTAAACTCCAGGATGGACCTGATCTGCCTCACCTTTGGCTGGCTGTATCTTTAGTGCCTACATCACATCAAACACTGAGGAAATCATATCACAACTGTTGTCAAATTTATTAATCGAGTAATGAAAACTGTAGTATTAACACTAGTAATACCATCTGTCCACAGGGAAACACTAAAATAAGGATGATTTCTTCTTTCTAGTAATACTTATTTTTTGTCCTTTCTCAATACTCTTTCCTCCAACCTGACAAACTTTATAGCTATTTACCAAGACTTTGCAGGTGGGTTATGAGGAATAAGAAAACATTCACAAAGCACTCTGAATTTCTGCCATAAACAAAATAGGACATGCATGATTGGCAAAATATGCACCTTATATTCAATCAATAGATCAAACATTTACTGGAGCTATACTGGATGATAGATACTTTCACATAAATTATTATTATTAATCTAGATCTTCTAGGTGGAAAGTATGCTTCTATGTTTATCAGTTTGGAATGGTGCTTATATTGGTTGAGCCTGTTAAGTAGCTAGAATTTGTACTTACTTTATTCCAGTATTTTGTGTAACCTTGTTTTTTTAAAATTATTTTTCCATCCTTGCAGACTCTTCAGTGCTGTGTTATTTTCCTGTCTGTACAGGGACCGTGCCTTGGCAACAGGGAAGAAGGCCCCTTCATATAAAGAGCTACTCATCAGAGGCAGTAAAGCCTGATGTTTGAGAGCTCAGGCTCTGGATGTAGACTGTTCACACCTGGCTTTGTCCCTCACAGGAAAGGTGACCTTAGCTCGATCTCACTGTGCCTCAGTTGCCTCATCTGTAAGACAAGGATAATAAGCAGTAAATTTTAACCATTGTTAATAACAGAGTAGACCACGGTGGTTGTTAGAACACTCTATGCTACTTCTCCGTTTCCTTAGCAGGCTTTAAAACATGTCACCAAGCCTTCCATTTCAAGTGAGAAATCCATTTGTGAGGAATTCCCTTTCCTGGAAAGGAAAATGGGTTAGAATGTAGAAACAAAATCTGCCCAGAAATAGAGAAAGATTTAGCATACTTCATGTATATCTATGGGAAAGAGAAATGAAGGAGAAAAGATTATGAGTTTTTCATGAAGATTTTCAGGGCTTTAACCTTTCTTTTCTGTTCTATAAATTTTCATAGATTATGGAGAAAACTACCAGCATCGAAGTTAAAATACTGAAACTAACTCGCCTCTTTTTCTGACAGCTGTGTTACTCTAGCCTGGCCTTTATTATATGAGTTTTTGTTAATATCGACTTTGCTAAAATATATTTCATATACCCTACAACTCACTCATTTAAAATGTACAATTCAATAATTTTTACTAGATTCATACAGTTACACAATCATCATCACAATTTTAGAATATTTTTATCATCCCCCCGACAAAACCTCATACCCATTTTCCCTCGACCTCTCCAGCCCTAGGCAACCACTGATTTACTTTCTGTCACTGTGAGACATTTTAAACAACAGATTCAAAGGTTAAATCAATAAACAAATTAAAATAATATAATTAGAGTATGTAAAATTTTTGTAACTAAAATTTGAATCATTTCTTGAATGCTCATAAATAAAAAAGGTTAAAGATGTATAAGAAATGTTATAATCAACACATATATATGCATCATCTACTGTGGTGCTGAGAATATAAAGGAGACTAAGATGCTATCTATTCACAATGAATTTGACAAAATAGGGCATGGATAATTAAGAAGCATGTGTAGAGTGTCAGGCAAGAAGATTAGGCCACAAGTTCTAGGGCACTTGGAGGCAGGGATCTCTGGTGACTGAGGCAGACAAGAAAAAGAAATTCC